>CALNHX010008771.1:0-56885 GCA_940337035.1 Agriotes lineatus
AAGCGAAAAATACAACCTATATAAAATCCATTTGGAATTTATGCTTTACAGACGAAATTCTTGATATAATCAAAGAATATAGATAGGGGAAGAAGGACAGCCTTATGGGTTATTAGCGTATTATTTAAAAGCTCCTCAGTTCTTGCCTGGCCCTCAAGCAGCCGCCGCCAGTACTAATGAACTTGTTCACGGCTACGGTCGGGGACGCATTTACAGATCCCTGTCGCATTTTTCCCAATAACGCGTCTCAGCGTTGCCAGATTGCAAGGAAGTTACAGAGTTATGATTTTAACAGCTATTTGTATAAGAGCGAAATTGGCAATTTGATTTTGCGCTCAAAATATACACAAGATTTTATACAGAGTGGAGTAATTTTCGAGGTGCCACCATTGGCATCTCGGAAACGGTAAGAGATACAACTTCGGTCAAATGGGGAAAAAGGTGCACATTTATGAGGCCAATTTATTGACACTTCTGTTTTTCCAAAAAAAATACATAGCCTACTTGTTATAATCGAAAAACTGAAACTGGTCGATTTTTTCAGCCATGCATAACTTTTTTATTATTTCATATAATTTCAATTTTCAAAAAAGAGCTTGTAGGGAATTGTAGGCTCTACAGAATAGGCCTACTTTAATATTTTTCTGATTCGTAATTTTCGAGGTACAGCCCAAACTTACATTTTTTTAAATGGAATGGATATCAAAATTTTGCATCATTGGAAAGCTTATTTTTTTCCCTTTTCATTCATGTAGGGTTTCACATACTTATTTTCACAAACTTTTAAAATATTTTATAAAACACTTTTTAATCTAGTGTGCCTTGACTGTGTTAGTTGTAAAAACAAATGAATAGTGTGCTCTGGTTGCTATGTAACAAAACAAAAGACAATTTGCAGTGAAAACTTTCTAAACATACTGCAATAAGAAATAATAAGCTACTAACTACTCAAAGTTTAATCATATGCTCAAAAGCTATTATTAGTGACTTTTATTTGATATTTTTTCCACAAATATTAAAGTTTGGCAAATGTTTTACGTTTTATGAAAATAGGTTTTTCGGTCAATTCTATCGTAAATAAGTCAATAGTCATAGGTCGTTACCTACTTTCGATTAATTCTTCATTAGCATCGTTCCTTACTGATGTGCTTTCCTGATAAGACGTGTCCCATTCCTTAGGCTAATTAACAGGACAGCTTATAAGAATTTCTTCTGGAAATTCACATTCAGTTGTGCTGAAGTTTGTCTTCAGTGTTGTCGTATACTCTTTTGACATTTCCTTTTCCGAAATTGATCACTCGAACGCTTAATCTTAATCATGGTTAATTCGTGCGTATATTTTGAATGTAAGCGAAATCGCAGAACCGACTGCGATTTAAGCTTTTTTCGTTTTCCTATAGAAAAAGAAAGACGCGATTTGTGGTTGATTAATTGTGGCAATCCACAGCTTTTCACGTTATCTGAAGAACAATTACGTGAAAGAACTGTGTGTGCCATGCATTTTTCCGAAAAGCAGTTTATGAATTCAAGAAAAATAGGCTGAGTCATAATGCTGTTCCCTTAAATTACAAAACTGCCATGCAACCTGACCACGCAACATCGCCAGTGTCGCCCAAAGATATCGCATTTAAAAAAGAGATCATGCCAAGGGTCTATGGTAAAGCGACGTGTTGTTCGGGCTCTTTTCATTTGGATGAAGATCATATTGCTGCGCCTATGCAATTAGATGCAGATACCATACCGGATTTGTCTATGATACAGGTTAGTTCCTTTAAAAATGCCCGTTCTGTATACAGTGTGGTGATAACGTCCCGCACAAAATTCATTGTTTTCTTATTTAATGTTTTTTGGGAAAACCCCGAAACACGTCATTTTATTTTTTAAAAAGACTCAATTTTCCCCCTTATTTTGATAGATCTCCTCACCAGTTAAATGATGATGTAAAAAAATTAGTGCCCCTCGTAGGTAACAATTGTTTTGAGAAAAATACACATGAAGTTCAAACAATTCAGAATTTATTTTTAATGAAAATAAGAGCTATGACAAAAACTACCTAATTTTGATTTTAAAACATTTACCACTGTTTCACAAATGTGTCAAAGTCAACAATTTAACGTTTCTAAGGAAACAGATGTGGTGCTTTATTTTAATTAAAAAAAAATCTGAATTTTTTGAACTTTATGTGTATTTTTCTCAAAAAATTGTTATGTGGGGTACTAATTTTTTATATCACCATTTAACTGGCGAGATCTATCAACATAAGGGGGGAAAATGGGATTTCCATTTGAAAAAATTAATAATGACGTCATAGCGCAGAAACAAAAGCCTCCCTCACCCTTCTATTTTTGAAAAATTTATTGTTTATTCTAATTGTCGTTACTATTTTGCTTCAAAGAATCAGAAAATAAAAAAATCGAATTTTTATGCCATACAAAATATGATTTTCAGGGACTTCGAAAATTTCACCTAACCATGTTAGGAGGCGGGGTTTTACGATAGCGCTCAAGCAGCCGTTTTGAGGAAAACAACTATACTGTTAAATGCAAAAGAAAATATGAACAATTTCCAGTATGGGAAAGTCTATGGACGGTGCCATGTCCACTTTTTAAAGAATAAAATTGACGTGTCAGGGTTTTCCCAAAAAACATTAAATAACAAAATTATTAATTTTGTGTAGAACTTTATCACCACACTGTATAATAAAATTTTTAAATTTTCCATCGATAGTAGGTTAACACGATGTCCGATTATAGGGGCTTAAATCTTATAGTTTCCCCAAATTTGTTGCTCGATCTTCGTGTAGGTACTAATTAAATAAGGTATAATTAGTTAAAATTTCTTTTAAAGTTTTATTAATTAAATCAAAACTAAATCCCAAGCAGTAAGTATACAGGGTGATCAATTTTCACTTCTTTAGGAGTTTTTATTCAATAACACAAAATGAACAAAAGTTGGCAGTTTCATAAAATACAGAAAAATTATTGACGTTTTGAATTCTCTGATAAATTGTGTAGAAATATGTAGGCAAAACAATGAGCTTGTAAAGCATTTTAATGGAGCCTACAGCATGAAAATCTTTTCTGTTATTAGTATGTTTTATTTTTAAAAACCATATTTCAACAGGCCATGTTAGAAATGCCAACACCTACCAAAACAAGAAAGCGCCGTAGTTCTGCTGTGCTACATCAAAAAATTGCAAAACTGCGAAGACAAGTGGCGGCAAAAAATTCACAAATTTACCGTATGAAGAAGCAATGTGCACGAAAGGGGGTTAATTTAGATGCACTGGGCTTGAAACCAAAAACCGTTCGCGTCTTTGTAAATATGCAACTTTCTCACAAATCTAAACAACCTTGGACAGAAGCTGAAAAAGAATTGACCTTAAATATGTACCACAAATCTCCAGCCCTCTACTTTTTTATGAGAGAAAAATTAAAATTTACTATGCCCTCCAAATCTACAATAGTTTCATGGTTACGGTTAAACCAACTTAATACAGGCACCAGTACGGAACTAATGAAAAAACTGGCTGTTAAAGTTAACAGCATGACCGATGATGAAAAACAGTGTGTCGTATTACTTGACGAAATGCATTTAAAGAAAGGTCTAGAATATAATCCACGCCAAGATATGATTGAAGGTTTCGAAGATTTAGGACATCTTGGACGGAAAAGCAAAATCGCTAGTCATGCACTAGTGTTTATGGCAAGAGGACTTATTCACAAATGGAAGATTCCTGTCAGCTTTTATGTTTCTTCAGGTACCATTAAACATGGAGAGCTATCTTCCCTCATTATTAAAAACATCGAAGAGTTACAAAGAATAGGATTTAAAGTGCGTGCTGTTACTAGTGACCAAGCTGCTACAAATAGAGCTGCATTTTTAAATCTAGGAGTTACTGCAGAACAGCCGTATTTTTTTGTCTGCGACGCAAAAATTTTTGCAATATATGACGTTGACGCACTTGATAAAAAGCGTACGGAATAATCTTCTATCAAAGGATTTTTACGTGGAGGGCAAGAAAGTTTCTTGGAAAGATATCGAAGAGGCATACAAAATAGATAAATCTTCTTGTACTGTTCGAGCAGCTGTAAAAATCACGGATGCCCACATCTACCCCAATACTTTCCAGCGAATGAGGGTTAAATTTGCAACGCAAGTGTTTTCCAACACCATGAGTGCTACGATAAGAACTGCTGTTGGAACGGGCGAGTTAAAAAGCACCAGCGCTCTGGATACTGCAGAATTCGTACAGAAAATTAACTATTTATTTGATTGCTTAAACAGTCGAATGCTGAAAGACCGTAACCCATATGCATGTGCTCTATCCGTCAACGTACCGCGTACTGAAAATAATTTGAAAGAGTATTTGCAGTGGGTTAAGACTTGGCAAACATATACATCTAATAACAAGGTGAACCAAGGTGTTTATTGTTTTAAGGGACTTATTTTAACCATGCAGTCAGTTATGGAGCTATGGGAAGACTTAAAACAAGAAGGGTATCATTTCCTCCTGACCAGCAGACTAAACCAAGATCCTCTATAAAATCTTTTCCCGGTCCTGAGGTATAGGGGAGGCAATTCTTCGAACCCCACAGTAAAATCTTTCCGCCAAGCACTACAGTTCAACATGCTGGTTAAATTGCAGCATCCTACAGAGAGCTCCAACTGCGAAGTTGATGAAGATGCTGTTGTCAACATGGCGAATGTTGAAGTGCCAGAAAAAGACGTCATGGGATATGTTGAGGACATACCATATACAGTTGCTGAACAAACTGAATTAGCAGAAGATGGTGACCTCAGTTTACTCAGTGAGGTAATAGAAGTTTCAACACAACCAAATCAAGAAGCCACATTAGAATCTTGTGCGACGGTATATGTAGCTGGTTATGTCATTCATAAAACGCTTTTACGTTTTAATTGTGATCAGTGTCAAAATATGTGCAGCCGTGACTCTGTAGTGCATCATAATGAACTGTTTTTACAGCAAAAAGACTATGGTGCGGGCGACTGTGTTATTTACCTAAAAAAACCTTCAAGTATTTTAATAAAAATAGTTACAATGTTACTTGAACATTTTGAATATTATTTTAAAAATAGTAAGTCGTGTGTAAGTTTTAAGAAAACATTATTAGCATATAGTGTAAATAAAGTGAAAATTTTAGTACCAGGGTGGCTTAATGAGCAAGACACATGTTACTCTCATAAACTGTTTTTAATTAATGATTTAATTACGTGCAAACTCCATAAAACGTTGAAATGGCTATCGCAAGATTTAAGGACTACAAACTAGTCTGGTACACGCAACAAAAAAATACAACATTTAAGTAATGTTTAAAGCTTAAAAAATGTACGTTTATATGCTTACAGATATATTTGCGTACTTCCTATTCTTTGTAACTTTGTATATTATATTGTTTTATTGTATGTAATATTTACACCTTGAAAATCTCATTTATTTAATAGATCATTGAAATTGGCGAGAGTAAGAAATGTATATCTTTATTTCAAAATATTTTAATTTAAACTGGCGTTAATGGATCTGACTCAAATTTCCTATAATCTGCCTTAAAAAAAAAAGTAATTAAACCCGTAAAAGGTTGGGGCAAATTGGGGTTCAATCCCTAACAATAGGTACCTAACTCTTTATTAACAAATTATTATTTATATCGCCCAAAAATTATGTCAAATGCAAGTAATAATAATTTATTTAAAAATAGCTATTTGGCATAATTTTTGAGCGACTTAAGTATAATAATAATAATAATAAATGTCGTTTATTGAGCAAAAATAAATGAAATTGTTATTTTACAATATACTTGAATTATGAATACATAAGTTGCTCAAAGGGGCAAAGTTCAGGCGTGCTAATCGAATTAGCATACTGTTCTACCACTTAACCCCAAGGTAAATAAAGAAAACAGATAATTTGTTAAAAAAAGGTATATTGTTGGGTATTGAACCCTAACCCTCGATTAGTTTGCAGCTCCTTAACCACATAAGTTCTTTTTCGTTTCTACTCTAATTTACGTTTAAAGTGCAGTTATTTAAACTAGAGTATAAATTATTAAATAATTGTGAGTTTTCTGTGAAAACCGCCCCGATTCATTTTTTTAAATAACAGATTGTACAGGACTTGGGTCAGATCCCTAATCACCAAATTAAATTTTTGCATACATTTCTGAAAGATAATTTAATGTCGATAATAAATGTTCGAATAATATTGTCTTATTCTTTGCTGAGACTATACATAGAGAGATCGCCAACTTAAATGTGCCTAAATAGATATTTTTTAATGCATCAAGTAAATGAGATATTCAAGGCGTACTGTTTTAGTAGCCGTACTGTACTCTATACGTATCAACTTCACAAGATACAATATTATTTTTGTTTTTATTTGCTTTTTAAAATAGATCACTGTAAACTATATTAATCGTCAACATTACTTGAACAATAATTTCCTCTCGTATTAAAATTTTTAAATAAAATTCGTATATTGTTTATTAATGTTTTTTTTCATTATTTGTACATAGCTAATTCTATATTCATTATAGAATTTTGTGAGAATAAAGTGGGGACAATCCGTATTCCGTATAATCTTGCGCTCATCGGTGAACTTTTTGTTGAAATTATATTAGAAACCTCTTATGTAATTTTTATAGGTACCTAGCTACCTATTAAATGTTTAAAAGTGTTGCGTGTGAAACTTATAAAACCTTTATTTTACTTGGTACCAGTTCATCCGATTGACAACAAATGTTTTAAATAATAACAAAACAAACCAAAGAATATACACCTATATTTAATATTGTTTGTAACTAACTTAACTTAGATGTAAGCAGAATCAAACTACTTAAATATTCTTTGGCAGAATACAAGTTTATTTCGGGTAGGTACAACCATTGTAAAACTATTGGAATTGTAGAGAGAAAGTTCTTGCAACACTGTTATAGCTCAAGAATGCTAATGACGCATTTACATGCTGAATGCCACTGATAAGGTAAGCACTTTGACGCTAGGAGCTCCCAGCGGCATTTTCGAACAAAAAATGATATATTTAACCAAGTAAATAGTTATGCAACCCAAATCACAGCATATACGTTATAGCCCATAACGCTGTCCTTCTTCCCCTATCTATATTCTTTGGTTAGAGTAAATTGCATCCATTTTAAGCGACACAATTATCTGAGTTGTCAACAGACAGCTTTTGCTTTTTAACAAGCGCGGCCACTCATATTTGAGAAGCGCGGCCACCCACATTTGCAAATATCTAAATTTTAAAATTAATATTGTTATGCACAATTAACATTATCCAATAAGTTTTTAATACTAAACGACGCGAAAAAATATTCTCTTTAATTTACCGTATTTTTCAAAACAAATGGTGAGCAGGAATATGCATAATCGTGATAAGCCATGTAAATTGCCTATGTTCAGAGGTATCACCAACCACCCGGTATATGTCGCAAAAATCAATTGACAAACGTCTGGAGCTTTCCTTTTATTTTCTTTGTCACACACCACGTTTCTGAGCCATATAATAACATGCTTTTTACTGTTGCATTAAAAACTTTTAGTTTATATATGTATGTATACTTATGTTATTTGATTTCAGAGGCTTTCACGGCCATTGTCATTAAGTAAAAAACGACTTCCGAGATTAGACCGTGTAATTATTGAGGTCGAAGAACTTAATAATGACACGATCCAATCCCGGAAGTCGTTTTTTACTTATGTTATTTGTCCACCATGTTACGACAAAGAAGCTGACCTGCGATTAATTGGATAAGATAATCAGTGGTAGTAAAAATCGCAGATTAGCCTAAAAATTTTCACTTGCCGCGCAGGCCGAACTAGCTCAAATTCGGCGATAAGGTCGTGGGTTCAAACCACCAGCTGTGTACCCTGCAAAGTCTTCAAAAAAATATGGGCGCCAGAAATGAGATGATTTCGAATAATATAATTAACTGCAAGTAATCAGATTTTTTTTAAAGGAGGAGGCCTATGTCCAATACTGGAATGAAAGAGGCTGATGATGAATCAGAATTTATTAAAGGCATAATAAATTGGTAATCACCAAATGTAATCTATGTAATTCATAAAATATTACCACAAAAAACCCCTTTTTGGGTCGTTAAATTACTTGAAATTGCAAAATAATTCTAGAGATATGTATATCGCTGTCATTCATAAACACCTTTCTTTCTAGGTTGCTGGGAGAAAAAACGTGGGTGCTCCTTTTACAAAAAAAGTATAAATTACACATAAAAATTCTATAGCTTTAAATTCTATTTTTAATTAAATTTACTATTATGTTAGTAATAAATTTAGCATCCGGTATCACCAGCACAAGATTAACTTGGTAGGTACATAACCCGGCCTCGATTGGCGTTGCAATAAAAAAAACGAACCAACTGACCTTCTAGGCCCTCACAATTTTAGAGTGTAAACGCTAGTCGGGAGCTGCTATCGCTGGTAACCCGCAACAACAAGGAATCAGCCTTCCGCAATATGGGTGCAGAAGCGATGCAGAAAATAGCAGGTGTTCGTTTCGAATTAGGACAGGAAACTGGACTCCAAGTTGTTAATCCCAAATGAGATTTGAGAATTCCAGGTGTAAATAATTTCTGGCAAAAGCTAAAGAAATGCAATTAATATGAGAATAACAGAAAGAAAAACCCATCGTACCTGAATCAATTTATCAGCTTTCAAATACAATCGTCGTGGCGTAATTAGCACGAAGAAAAATCCTCGCAAGCAAGTGGCTTACTTGAGGTACCATAATGGCATTATCTTCACGTTCGGACAATTAAAGCTAGAACAGCTGCAAACTGGGCCTTAAAGATAAGGCAGCGAATGTTTTTGGGGCTTTCCAGAATCGGTACGAAATGAGTGAACTAATAAATTGAAATAAATCGAAATACAATTTGATTATTATTTGAAAAAAATATACAGGTTAGTCCTGAAGTAATAGGTATATGGAGAAAACATTCGAGTTAAGACGAAAAATGGTTTCAACCACACATTGCCCATTCTCGAAAAAATCCCTCTCGCTTTATTTATTCTTTGCTCAATGTCCTGCGGAGTTCCTCTCTCACTTTATCATTATTAAACTGCCTAAGTACATAAACTCTTTAACTTGCAGTCAATAGCTCGTTTCACTCTGACTATGCAGTGTACAGGAATAGGGCTACAGTATTGCCATATTTCCCCAGCAAGTCGCTTAAAACTGAACACGAAGACGCCAATCATAATAAATCCACCTTTTGTATTGCAATCGGCTTATTTGTTAATACCTTGTCGAAGTAAACCCTTTTTGTCGCTTCTGCGTCAATTTGAAAAGAGTAGTATATCATGCAAAATAATTGAGTTTAGACATTTAAAATAAGAACAATTTTAATTAGATCATACAATGTGTTGAAACATACTTAAAAATAAATATAAACATGGTTTTCAATAAAATTAGATGCAGAAGAATACTAATTAATGTATTTCTTTTTTGGTTTTGATTATTCACTATAATTATTGTCCTCTTCGCTATTATCATCAGAATCCTCATAATTTATATTTATAATAATGGGTTCTATATCGTCCATCACACAGTCGATTTCCCACATTTTGTCTTCTGTTTCTATCACATGGCTTATATAGTTTTGCCATTTCTCTGGTGTGATTCGCTCATAAAATTCGCGGATTAAATTGCTTACGGTATTTTCCTTAAAATTCGTATTATGTGCACCTATATACCTTTTGACCTCACTCCAAACCAGTTCAATCGGATTTAATTCGCAGTGGTAGGGTGGGAGCCATAGAATCTTAACATTCTTCCGATTTGCAATTTCTTCAATTTTATACCCACTATAATTTATTTTGAATGTATTTACCACTTGAAGCAATTCGCTTTTTAGATAGTCTTCTTCATAATGTAAATCTTTCAATTGAAGCCATTTTGAATCTCTTCTTTTCTTGGAGAGGTGTTGGGGATTTTTTCTAATTTTCTGCTATGATAAGAAGCATTGTCCATTACCACAACACTTCTTTCTAGCAAATTCTGACATAAGTCATTCTCAAACCACGCTTCAAACAAAGGCCCATCCTATTCATCGTGGTAGTATTTTTTTTTTTGCCAAAAAAGTCATCTCTGTCCCCGCAACAAATCCATTTGCACATCCTGCGTGCAACAGGACAAATCGTGGACCACGAGCTGTAGATGCTTTCAAACCCGTTGTGAGTCCACGATTAAATGTATCTCGATGCGATTTTATAGATGTATCTATCCATTCCTTTGAGACGCTGTGTCCGACATTCACCCACGATTCATCTAAATACACAGTATTGTAGCCTGATTCACGATATTTACGAATTTGACGTAAATACCGATAGCGCCACGAAATGATTTCATCTTTTTCGATTAAAACTGAATTTCTACCACGTCTCACATACGCAAATTCCATATCATGCAGTAAACGGAACAATGTGGACAGCGATAAATTGGGCAAATCCTCGCTGCCATTTATAGTACTTAACATTGCGTTTATTGTAGGTGGTGTGTTGTCCCGAAAAAACTGGTGCACTATTCTAAGGATCCCACATCTAACTCCTTCATCGTAATTTATTTAGCGGCATAAACTAGTTTTACGCTTTTGAGCCCTTTCCTTTGGAGGTTGTACCCCAACGGGTGTATTTCAGTCAGCTCTCACTTTATAAAGTACTCTTTCCGAAAAGCCGCTTATATCAGACACTTTTATTATAGCACTTGAAAATGATTCTTGGTTTTCGTGCTGTGAATGATAATTTATAAGATTTATCACAATCTGATTTTCGGACACGCCGAGAGCTTTTCCACGTTTCCATTTCACAATTTCAGCCATTCCACAAATAAATATCAAAATTAACAATAACAATCAGCGTAATTTCATTGCTGAAGAACAGATAAATACTGATTATTTCATACAAGAAGATTTCTTATATATACATATCATCCAACTATAATGACCTGATTAACCTAATTACCTACCTATTATTCCTCATATATTAAGTTAGTAATTAAGTACATTGCAGTTATGACAAAGACTAATTATTTATCTATAGGGATGTTTATTATTTACATTCCAAGCATAATTACCTATCTATTATTACTGATATATTAAGTTATACTGCCCTTATAATTCAATAACTATTTGAGATTACCATCAGAAAGTAATAACGATTACCTTAATTTGTATTATCCTCTACCTATACCTGCCTTTCCCAGCTTACAGGAAGATTTAAAATTTCTTTGAGTATACCTGAGTGCATAGTCAGAGTGAAACGAGCTATAGTTTTGCCTGCGTTGCATGATTTCTCTTAAGTTCCATGCGATACCTCTTATGCGACTTTTATTCTGATGATGCAAGCTGCAAAGTCTTGCGAAACGTTAGTAAATATGGATGCACAAACAGCAAAACGGCCAAATCCGCTTAAGTATCCTCGTTCTCAAAATACTCAAACAACACGAGCCACCAAAGAGCATGTCCATCGCGCGGGTTTTTGCTCGACTTTACAAGGTGCAAGGCACATTAAGCCAGAAAATTCTGGGTGTTCATATACAAATACTACTTGGTCTAATCCGAAATTCCATGTTAAGAAGAATAATTCGAGTAACCGCGAAAGCCTGAAACAGTATATAAAGGAAATAAAATTTAAAATTCAATTAAATGAAGCTACATAAGATACAGTAGGATTTTAACATAATTTAATTTATCTGAAATGAAAAAGGGAATTAATGGCAAATACTTGTTCGAGATATACTATTTTCCATAGTGGGTATTAGACAAATATAATACAGCTTCTATAGTGTGTTGAACTATGAAATAGATACTAAACTAGATCACTAAGAAGATTTTTATCGATTAGTATATAAAAAAATGTATGCAAAAAGATGTAATACAATTTGTAGCGGTTGAAATTAGAAAATGAAACCCTTTATGAAAGCTTTAAAAAACTACTTGGTGTATAAAAGCGTTAAACATTGAAATAAAATTGGCGTGGTGTAAAAATAAAAGTAAAATATTAAAAGGCTAAAAGATGTGCAGACTATATGGATGAAGATAAAGGATGTGGTGAGAATACCAAAGTAATGCAGTTATAATCTACAAAAACAAATTTCTGGAAGGGAATGCTTAACTGAGTTTATTGTCAAATTACATTGCATCTAATTCGACAAGCTTGTCTTTGAAGTGACATCTTATAACTTGCATCTAGTCGAGGTTTGTGATATTAGGTCGTCGGTGGCTTGAGGATTTTGGTGAGACAACGTGGATGGTGATTGCTGCTGGCATTGCTGATAAAAAGGGTTGATAGGTGCCTTTTCGTGTTTTTGGGCAAAGAAGAATTTGATGATCCAGGTGTGTTTTGGCGGAGTTTGTGCATGTATTGTTTTTGGAAGTTGAGAGATCTTGGTGAGGTTGCTGGATGCATTGGGCTTGGTAGAGGAGAGTGTCGAGTCCAATAACAGGTGACATTATACAGCTATTTAAATAAAAATTGAAAGAAAATATAGAAAGGGTGAAGTGAGGTAATTTTAATTAAGAGAGTACTTACCATTTGAAATTGTTGAATGACAAAAATGTAGCGAGAAAGTATTTGTAATTAATTTTGCACAAAAATAATTTGAAATGTCAGGTGGCAGACGTAAGGGTTGTCATAAAATAGGAAAATAAAATTTCAGAATAGAAGCAGTCTAGATTATAAAGAACCGACCTGTGTTTCAGTTAAGTGTTTTCTACCGAAGCTAGCGGTTAAATAATCTTGATTATCCATAATTAAAAAAAAGGGCAAATTAGTGAATTAAAATTTAATTTTAAAAAGAATTTATTCAGAATAAACCAAACGTAGAGTCACCTTAACATAGTATTTTCTGCTGACGGAGCCAAATGCTCGCTCATAGTAGATAAACAGTAGGTGTAATAGGCTTCCGCATTATAGGAATTGTTCAATTATTAGCGACATATGAATGTCTTGCTCTGGAGCCACTTTGCTTCTTCTTCAGCCCTGCATCAATGGTTTCACTTATTCGGTTTAATATTATTCTGTAAAAAACTTTATTAGCCACGCTCAATAGACTGACTACTCTCCAGTTGCTGCATTTTTGAAATCTCCCTTCTTAGGGATTGTTACAATAATGCCCTATTTTCAGACTTCTGTCCGTCCAGTATACTTATTCGAAAATTATTCGTTTAGAATTCTAGTGCAAAAAGTGCTGCCGAACCAACATGCTTTAATTAGCTACATTATTTGCCTTGTAGCTAATAGTACATCTCTAAGAAATTCTAGGTATGCATTACTACTAAGTCGTGGTGTTAGCATAACAGGACCGATGAGATGCTCACCTACGATACCAGCTCAAACATAAGAAAATTATAAAGATTTGTGACACCATTCCGAGTAAAGTAGAATTAATCAGTTATAAGTAAAGAGTTAACAAATATTGGATAATTTGCAGGGCGAATACTTATCCATGTAGAAAAATTAAACCTGATATTTGTATCAACTGCCAGAAATTCTTGGTAGGAATACAGTAACTGTTCTTGTAGTGTACAATGCACTACAGATTACAGATTTGGAAACGTCTAATCGGTAACGTTCTGTACTCATGAAGTTCTCCTCGTCTACAATATCTACAATATCTTTTTCTACTTGAGGAAGACAAAATGTGCGTTGGCGACTATAATCAACAGTAGAACGAAGAAAAATTCCTGTCTCGCGAAGATGTCGCTCAACGGCAGCGTATGTTTTGCTATTGGGTATTGAAACAATTTGGATATTTTTGGAGGTAGCGGTTAAATAATTTCGTCTGCACTCACCTAATGATAAAAACCATATCTGTCATGTCACTAAAAGTATAAAGAATTGCCATTTTTGGAGTTTAACAACCAAAAAATAAAATGAACAGCTCAAAAGGCCACACGTTATTTTAATTTCATGCAGCAAATAATATTCGTGCCCTGAATAGGGGTGGGCGATATTAAAATTTACATATCGATGTTCGATATCAGAATTATATTGATATTTATCGATATATCGATATATCGATATTTGCAATATATCGATAAATATTCTAAAAATATCTATATATCGATAAATATCGATATTCGATAAAAATCGATATGCGATAAATATCGATATTTCGATATTTGATATATCAGTTTATCGATATATCGATATCCGATATATCGATATGGAAATAATATCGATATTTATCGATATATCGATATATCGCCCAACCCTAGTGCTGACTATCAAATATTATGTAGAATTCTCCGATGTGAAAGAAGTGTAGCATAAACAAAAAAACACGCCCGAAAGCGATTTATCCACGCAAATTAAATCTGCAGACTTGCACAATATTTTTAAATTTAGGGACTTTACAAGAAGTCCTTGTTTAAAAGTTGCAAAATGCAATACTAGTTAAATTCGGAGTACGGACTTACGGAGTACGAATATACTTTATATTGTTATCAATGTTATTATATTGTATTGTATTATTTTAAGAAAATAAATTGTACTTATTAAAATATGTGTTAAAAAATTTGAATAATTAAAGTGTATTTCTATCTTGCTAATTATATGTGTTACAAAAGTAAAGCATTAACAAATATTAGGTACTTATTTTACTGTAACATGAGAAGTGTATGTATGTACAACTGTACACCACAATCAATGCCTAATTATAACTTTAGTTTCTGAATAGCCAAATTCAGTTTATATGAATAGTGGCAACGCAAAAAATTAGGTTCAAAATGGTTATACAACACTCGAATCTTTTAAAGATTACCTAATAGTTAACAGAAACGTCGTTTTTAGTGCACCAATATTTATATCGATTTTTGAAAAGTCAATTTATGAATGTTAAATCTTGTTCTGCATGGTTACAATAGGTCAATATGTAAAATAACATAGTAGATGATTTTAGATCATGAAGTATTATTATTAGGATTATTAAAACAAATTGAATTTATGGCACTTCAAATTAAGCGAATGTTGTACATGCGCAGATACAAGGTATACCGTATACATGCAAAAAGTTATCGTAAACCAGTCTGAACATATACATGGTCACCAGTTTCTGACAACAGTTGGATTAGACAAGTGGAAACTACTAATTTGACAGCTATTCCATAAATCTGGATATATATGTATTTATCGATAATATGGAGATATCGATAATTATGGCGATATCAATAATTATGAGGATAGCGATAAATAACGATATTCGATAAATATCGATATCAGATATTTCTATATTCGATACATATGGATATTCGATATTTCGATATATCGATATTCGATAAATATCAATATATTGATATTCGATAAATATCGATATTCGATATTTCGATATAACGAGATTCGGTAAATATCGATATGTCGCAGGAAAATGGTTATTTTAGGAAAATAGCCTTTTCCTAGGCAAATGCTATCTGCCTAGCCAAATGGGTCTGTAACATTTATTTTTCGTCCAATGTCATTTTCCTAGGAAAATAGCATTTGACTGAAGCGTCTTTAGGCAAATGGTTTACACGGGTTTGTAACGCATTCCATAATGCCCACATTCCATAATTTCCTAGAAAGTGTAGATTCGATTGTTTCCAGAAATGTTGAAATTGTCACGAGTAAAAATAGTTCGATGTGCACTAAGAGATGGCGCCACCATCAAAACTCAGTGACATACTCCACTAACAAAAATATGAAGTAGACCCGAAAATCCAGAAATAGACCCCTAAAATTCCCTAAATAGACTGAAAATATCAAACATACGAAAATGTATTTATTTTGTTAATTTACAAAATTGTATTAGCCCTTTAATAGTTATTTACGTGGCAAGCTTAGTAAATTAGCCTTTATGGGCGAGCCGGATAATTTGCAGAGTGAGTGACGTAGGAGCGAACCCTGTAATCCGGTGAGCCCCAATACAGGCTAATTGCAAGCGAGCCGCGTACAATGTTTTATTTCCTCTTGCTGAAAATCCTAAAAATTAATATTAGTGATTAATAAAGGATGTGTCTATTAGAAAACAAAGTGCTTGTAAAGTCATGATGGCAACATTTTACAGGAACCGTGGCTGTAAAGACTCATTTACCGAGTCAGTTCAGACAACAGTAACACTTTACAAGCACCGTGCCTGTAAAGACTCATTTAGCGAGTCAGTTTAGACGACAGAAACGAAATTTTAACAAGTCAAGAGGAAATAAAATTTGTGACAGAGTCTATGTAATTCGGTTATACAGATAAAATTATTATAGTTTAAAGTGAACGACCCCACTCTGTTACGTATTCCTGCTTTACAACAATCAATGCATTTTCATTTGCCTAAAAAGCATTTAGGCAGATACTATTTGTTTAGTAAAATAGTATTTTCCTAGTCAAATAGCAATTGAATAAGTGATAAAGTCATTTGACTAGGCAGATAGCATTTGCCTAGGAAAAAGCTATTTTCCTAAAATAACCATTTTTCTGCCACAGATATATCGATATTCCATAAATATCGATATTCGATATTTCAATATTCGATATATCAATATCCGATATTTCCATATATCGATATATCCATATGGAAATAATATCGATATTTATCGATATATCGCCCAGCCCTAGCCCTGAAATATTTGAGCAGGTCAGAAACGCTCTATGGAAAGGATCCATTTATGTACGTAATAGTGAAAATGGAGGTTATTTTGCACATTTGTTATGATTCTCCATTTGTTGTGGTGCTTAGTTTGTAGTTTCTTGTGTTTTGAAGCCAACCTGTTAGTTAAATTTCATACATCATCTTTAAATGGCTGTAATCACTAATCACTATATTTTTTACAAATACCAGAATCACATGTTAGGTTTTATAGCACAGTCGCTTTATATACACTAACATTAGCAGTTTGGTTATATATGGTTACGATTCCAATTGGTTGGCCCCCATTTTAACAATTACATTTAAATTTAAAAAATGCCAAGTAAAATTTATTCAAATATTTATTTGACATTCAACCAATAATAGTATATTACGCAGCAAGTTTAGTTAAGTGAAGTTTTATTCAACCAGTATGGCTGGTTTGCATACGAGCGTCAGCGAGTACTTAAATATGCATACGAGTTCAGTAAACCCATTTTTCTAACGCGTTGCCTACACTATTTTATAGCATTTTATGTAGAAATATGAAATATTAGATTTTTATATAGAAGTGACATTAAATGTCGAAACATAACCAAGCTGAGCAGAGCTCGTTCTTATGTACTAAAGCACAATAAGCAGCTCCAATTGAAGTTATGAATTTGTGAGTAATGAAGTGTATTGTTGGTGGCACTGTAAGTCTATGTCATATTCGAGGTTAACAGGTTAGCTTTTGCGTCAGTATGTGTCAAAATTGATGCAAAACCTAACCTGCTAATCTCGGATTTGAGTATTGCCAAACGTAGAAAGAAGCATTGTTTATCGATATTTAAATAAAAATAGAACATAGAAATTGCTAGAAAAATACGTTGTTGGAAGGATCAGTACGATAATTCAAATTTAGCTTTCAAAGGACATTCTTCCTAAATCTTGATTTGAGCAACATTTATGATAAGCTCTTTCTTAACTGGTACATTTGCACGTTGCAATACGCCTATTATACGTAGGTGTGTAGAATCGCTTCCCATTTTAACAATACCAAACGGAATCGTACTCTGTATAGTAAACTATTTGTAGTCTCATTTTTTACGATTTAGACATGTTCAGTAATAGTTATTTATGTACCTAGAGCGAAAAATGATGCATTAGGCGTAAGTTCGAAAGTTTCGGGCCGAGCGAAGCGAGGTCCGAAAAAACTCGAACGAACGCCTAATGCATTTTTCGCTCGTGTTGCGTACCAAATTTTTCCTACGACTGTAAAATTTTCGAAAATAGGTTTTAACTGGTGTTTTTTGCCATTTCTAAAATTTCCAGCGACGTGCAAATTTTTACATCAGAATTGGATATTTTATAGCCCATTTCTTATTTTTCTTGACACTTAAACACCGACAATACACAAAATAAAGCACAAGTAACTTTAAATCGCGAAAAAACGTTTAAATCAAATTCACAGTGACAGCTGTCAACTTTGACGTTTTCAAATAGCTGACCGCTAGCCGACTTAAGTATATAATCATGAAAGCTTATATAAAATTTATGTATGTTGCTATGTATTACGATTCACGATTATATACTTACGTATAACGGCTGCCGCGATGAACTGATTCAAAACAATCAATTTTTGACGTACGTCAACAAGGCGGAAAGCTTGATTTTAGAAGCAGTCGTAGGAAAAAGTATTATTCAAATAATAGTTATTTCTGTATAGAGGATTGAAAGAGAAAGTTTACGCCGCCGGACGAAGTTAGCGGCACGTCGCGTAGCAGAGGGCCTTTATTGGTCCAAGGGTGTAAACGTTCTTTCGGCTTAGAAACGTTGTGCACACAGCTAGGTTCAAATGCGCTACTGGAATGTTTTATTCTAAACAAGCTCTTGGGTATATCTACGTGCTAAAGCTTGCAACTGGAAAACTAGGAGGTACCATGTGCAATATTTTTTAAAATTTTCAAATCAGGCAAACTTCAGACTTAGCGACTAGTTGAGTTTCGCTACCTCCGTCTAGAGGGCGTGGACGGTCTGGTTTCGTTGCCGGCTCTCACCAAAATGTCCGCTAATTCTGCAAAAAAAAATTATTTCGTGATAATAAAGGCTGTGTTGTGTAGGGATTAAATTGATATTAATTGGTGAATCTGAGTGTCCCATTGCCTGTAACTTATAACGGTGAGTTGCCCTCTGTTTGAGTTATGTTACTATAATTTCGCAATAAGTGATTACGGAGTTGTTTGCTCCTGCTGAAATACTGGACTTATAGGAGGGGCCGTCAGGAAGTCGGATAATTGACGTGATGCTTAACGCCTTAGATTTTAAACTTTCCTGGGGGATTTCGAGCTATACCAAGCAGGGTGTCTGGAAGAGACTACGGAAAAGATGGGCAGGTCTCGGGGGACGGTTCCAATGTCAAAATTGGGGTACTTGGTGAATGCTCGCTAACTAGGTCGGAAGCGGAAGTAATTTGAGTGAGTCGCACGATCAGCGCCAAGTTCGGTCGGGATTCTAGGTGAATGCTTGTCACTGGCAGCAGCGCCTAAGCATCTATGAGGGCAGGATAAAGGGTGAGTTAGTCACACGATCAGCGCCAAGCTCGGCAGGAGTCTCGGAAAAGGGTGGTTGTGCACGTCACTGGAAGCAGCGCCTTGTGAAGAACCCAGGTAGGTTCTTCGGGTTTAAGAGAGGTTACTGATTCAGGCAAGCAAACTCGAAGAGTTGTTCTTTCTACCCGGAGAGCGTACTTTTATACGGTTTTGGGGCCAGCGTTATCTCAAATTTTGACTGAGGATTTTAATAATGTGGAAAACGGCAGCGTTGAAGACGCGCGCCATAGAGCCGCGCACCGCGTGACCCTCACTCAAAACGTGCAATAACTAAAAATGCCGGGCTAAAATGTAGCGAGATGGCAATATGCAAATTTGGAATAATTAAAATTATTTGTTTGTCAAAAATTTGCATCGGAGTTATCGTTACAGTTCTTTAAAACTGATGTTAATAAAATAATAATATATGGAAACCGCTTTTCCGACCGACTGATAAGAAAAAGTTGGTAATAATAAAAGTCAGGTACCAACTTTACGGCTCGCAAATTACTTTAGCGTCCGGCAAGTAAATATTTCCAAGTATACATCATTATAGTAGTGCATTTAGGTTCAATTCGTAAAACGTTGTACTTACCTCGGGAAGAAAAAACGTTTATGCCCTTGGACGAATATAGACCCTCCGCTATACGTTGGACGTCAGATTTGGGCAGCGGGTGTACATTTTTACTTTCGGCCTTCTGTACGCAAATATCTATTTTTATCTTGGTTTCGATTTCACAAACTTTTATTGCGATACAATGAGAAGGCATTTTATTTGG
This sequence comes from Agriotes lineatus, assembly GCA_940337035.1. Taxonomy (NCBI): domain Eukaryota; kingdom Metazoa; phylum Arthropoda; class Insecta; order Coleoptera; family Elateridae; genus Agriotes; species Agriotes lineatus. The sequence continues at coordinate 19,995 of CALNHX010008771.1, forward strand.
TAAAGGATACTGTGCAGTATCATCAAATATTTGCTAACCATAAGGCGATAATATAAGTATAATTTTAGGTAATACAAAATGGAAGAACAGGTTAACAAGTCAGAAGAAATAAACGACGTTCTACTGTACCCACTGTCATTGATTCGCAAACTTGGATTATATTCGGAAACGAACGGAAAAATGGTAGTACTCGCTGCGAGTATTTACATAACACTTTTTACGTTTTGGGACAGTATAACTTTAATGCAATATCCAGGAACTGCAAATGATGTTTTGGCGTTCGTTAGTAATACTGAAGCGTTGGGTTCTGTTACGCAGGTAACACGTTTTGTGAATATACTTAATACGTTGAGCATTCTTTAAGAATCGCTAGTAGCAATATGTCTTTACTTAATTTGTAATAGTTGGTATAATCATGACCTACAATATTTTAGGGAATCGGAAAGATTGGTTTATTGGTTTACCAAAGAAATGAACTAGTCACACTCATTAAAGCAACGAAACGCTTTTGGAAAACTTGTATACTTTCACATAGCTTGAAACTCGAATTAGACAGAGTATCTTCGAACATTTTGCATCTAGAAAAGATTTTTTTTCGTTTAGTATTTGTCACAATATTTGCTATGTATTCGCTGCTTTTGTTTGGCCAACCACTAATTCTTGGAGTTTGGAATACAACGGATTATAGGATTTTGTACAAAATTCTGTTATTGGTGCAAGTATTTGCAATGCCAATTTATGTGATTTGTGTAATTGCAGTTGATTGCATGTTTGTGGCATTTTGTGCAAAATTGACAGAGCAATACCGAATATTAAGGTACAAGTTTGAAGAACTAAGAATGACTTCGGAAGAAAATTATTCTAGTGATCTGAAATTGTGTATTGAACAGCATGACTTTTTATTGAGGTAATGTATAATTTTAAAAAGTACTCACACAAATTTGGTGTAAATCGGTTGAATTACTTTTGAAGGTTTACACGACATCTGCAAGAGTATTACTCGCTTATTGCGCTTGTTGAGTACATCACTATAGCTCCACTACTTTGTACTGACATGTACGGTATATATGAAGGGTAAGATAGTACTGTTTTATTTTAATAGATATAATATATTAATGTGTTCATACTTAATATGGAAATAATAGAAATTTGAACAGTTTTTATGAAAAATTCATATGTCTGCCAAAGAGAACTTTCTTTAGACCTGACGGTAGAGCTGTACTAATGATGGAAAATCTGAAATATGACTTGAAAGATAAATTGACTTACGAAGATGGTCGCTGCAACGGCAGAGATGCTGAAATCAGACGGTGAAGATGACCCACAGAGCCGATCATTCAGCGTGGCCTCAAATCCATTAAAGAATTACGCAGATTTAAGAAACAAATCTAAACCTTCCATCGGTTATAAACGACCGACAAGACTGAAATTTTCGGCGAAACGGACTTTTCATCAAAATAAGCATTTCGAAGTTGATGTAAATCATGTCAAACACCGACTACACAACGACGGCAAAATTTTTAAATTTTCACTTCGTTTCCACATAGCATACGTTAGGTGGATTGCCCCGCCAAACATGAAACAATAAAAAAGCCAACCTGCGATTGATTACTAATAATAACCAATGGTAGTATAATCGCAGATCAACCCCCTTATCATTTATACACCACGGTAGCTCTGAAATGTTTCTTACTTACCGCAATGACCTAGCTAGCGTCAAAGTCGATGGCCTTGGGTCGCAGATTTCGATCATCAGCTGAGCTGCTGCAAGCTCTTTTAATAATAGTAAAAAAAACACAGGGCGCCAGAAATCACAGATTTCAAGAAATAAATAAAAAAATAACAAACAATTAAGTTTATTAATCAGCAGATCATGTTTGGTGGCAACATCAGTAATGCGTCGGAAAATCGTTTATCACAATATTAAATAACCTGAATACAATAAATTATACGTGCTGAAAATGCGACACGCACAGCGAACATATGTGAACCTCCTTTAGGCTCTTAAATTGAATTTGAATGCAATTCACTGAAGGGATAAGCTTATCACTGTCTGTGTGTATTATCCGTTATCTCGGTAATGATAATAAAATAGCGTGAAGCACTTTTTTTACAAAATTCTTAATATGTATTCAATTAGTAAAATTATAAATTTGTAAATTGTAAATTAGGGAACAATTGATACATTATGTTTTAGATTTATGAGACACAGATTTATGAATGGTTAGTACATTTCGTTTTAGATTTATAAGGCGTAGTTTTAAATTAGTAAATTATAAACTTGAAGCGTTGTGAAAAAAATCGATTCAGCCAATAATTCGTGGGCGTTGAAATAAGACTAACCTGGATTGAAAGAAACGCCGGTGGCATGCGTTGAATTGGTCCAGGATTATCTTAATGTAACAATCACCAACAGCGCAGACCTCGTGGCCAAAGTTGATAAAAGGACAGGCACTCGGTGTTACAGACGGCAAGCCCCCAAAATGGCATTCCAGAGGAAGTTGTGAGGGGTCCAAGATTACCAATTATGATGCCAAATAGCATAACCAGTCGCTCAAAAACGGCGTTTAAAAGAGTTACTCGAAAGTGGTAACTAAAAGCGGTAACTAAAAGCTGATAAGAAAGAGAAATTACTAAAATGGATAACAAGCAATTAGCGTAAACATACCTGATTTAGTTATCAGCTCACTAACGAAATTAATTATTAATTAGTGCTGTAGCACGTGGGAATACTTTCGAAGAAGCAAGTTACTTCGACAGAAAGCGAAAATCAAATGGCCCAAAATAATCGAATCGCTGTTTGCTGGCGTAAAGCGATAACAAGTGAATTCGGGAAAACCAAATCTAGCGCCTTCGCGCGGACAAAACTTGATATTATTCGAAATACAGCGAAAATAATTCAAGTGGGAATGTACAGGCTGGCCCGGAAAAGAATAAATAAATGGCGAAACAAATAGCAGGAGCTAAAGATTTGTTTCACTCCCCACGGCCAAGAGAAATACCTGAGGTATGATTATGCTAAAGCAATTGAAAGGTCATCGTCAGTCAAAAGAAGGCGAAAGGAAAATAGGGAAATAGATGGGAAATAAAAGAGTAAAGTTAAGAAAAGAAGAAGGGATAGAAAGTTTTACGGAGGGAATAGTCGTGAGCAAAGTGCTAAACCGATCCGTCGCGCTAGATGAAAAAGGCGCGTCGGTGGATAAGTTAGACGCTTAGCTCCGTACCATAGCCAACGGAAAACGAACTAATCAGAAGGTTACCTTAAATGTGTACTGGCAGAATACACACATGGACCAAGTCAGCGTACTGAAAAGTTGCTGAGATTTAGCCAACGGCTGTGGCAGCAGCCGGAAATTGGCATGGAACTTAAAAAATGGGATTTGGAATTAGCCAATAAGGTAGAGAAGAAAAGAAATCGGAAAAAGGGATACTTGGGTATTAAAAGAGTATAATAAAGGAAGATAGTATAATGAAGAGGGATTTGGAAGGGATAAGTCCGATGTCCGTCAGTCAGTCAGTCAACGCAGGGCTGTTTGAAAGAAGCTATTGCAGTGAAATGAGAAATTAACAAAAGGTGAGGACGCTGTCAATCACAGACACTCAGCGCGGGCCCCCGTAGTGATCACCGCGAATGTAAGCGACTGTGAAGAAGAGCGCCGAAGCAGAAAACCCAACACCCTGCTGGTCAAGGAAAAGTGAACAGTCCAGGAACGACTGCACACTAAAACACCGTGTGAACTAACACACAGCGAAACACCGGAGATAAGTCACAAAAACTTACTCCTGTATGAAACATCGCAGAAGTGAAAATACTACGACGAAAAATTCGGGTAAAATCCAGGACAAAAAAGCCCTAAAAACCATACCCGCCCCGAATTTGGGTAAAGACCCCAGAAGCCGGAAGGAACGACCGCACCACCACCAGACCCAGCTCGGGCATTCAGCCAGTCGTCGCAGCTAGATGGAAAAGGCGCGCCGGTGACGGACTGAATGTAACTCCCTCACCGAGTCGGATGGCAACCCAATCGCTCGCCCCGACCCCCAGAAATCTCCACAAGACCGAAAGAAACCCGCCCCCAAAAACTATTAAAAACCCAAGCACGAACTCATGCATACTACAAATCCTAAAGGCTATCAAAGAACCTAAGAATGCTGACCTGAAGCTTTGAAAATATCTCGTGAAGCGAGATGGGGAAAGGAAATAATAAAATATTTGATGGAAAAGTTTCCCAAAAAAGAGACCGACCCTGCATGCCCAACCAACCACCCTAAGTAAATCGTGCAGGTCTAGAAACTCTTTTACAACTAACTCCACTGTCAGAAAGACACACTTCGAAAAAGTAAAGAAGACTCACGCATTCATCACGAAAGCAACTCACCTAAACACTTGCTTCACTATCAACAAAAGACTCAAGAAGAGTTCGACAAAAGGTCCAATCGCTACCTATAAAGAAGCGAGGAAATCCGTCACTCAAAAGGGTTTCACCTAATATAATCTAATGATAGGGAAAAGTACCATCAAATCGGTAATTAAGGAGTCGCTCAAGGTGCCTAACTAGCACTCAAAAGCAAAAAATATGCGGCTTAAAAAGCACGCAATAAATAATAATAATTATAATAATAATAGAAATTGGTTAACAAGTCGAAAAGGGTGAGAATAATGTTGATAGTATAATACTATCCGTAGGGTGAATAGGCGAGATAAGCTAAACATGCACATACATCATCATACATACAATCACGTACACACAATCAGGCACACCAAAATTCACTCCTCCACTTGTCCTTCTCCAAAGTAAGGTTTTAAATCTTTAATATGCCAAACTCCAACGTTTTTATTGTCGGGGACGGTCACTAACTGATAGGTAAGTGGGCCGGTGACTTTTAGTACTCTGCATTTGACATATTTAGGAGCCAATTTCTGATTGAAGGATTTAGATGCATCAGATAAGACGTAGTTCCTTTTCCAAACCAAATCATTGACATTAAATTTTAATGGACGCTTACGCAAGTTATAGTGCTTGGAATTGCGTTGGTAGGAGCTATTGAGGCGTTTAACAACGTCTTGATAAAGTTCAGAAAGTTGGTTAACGTCTGAAGCCAGGTCTTCACGAGTTTCTAAAGATAATTCTTCTTCTTGGAAGTTCTTAAGACGACCGTAATAAGTCCCAGAAACTGGTACAGTCCTCCCAAAATTTAAGAAAGAAGGGGTGTAACCCGTCACCTCATGAACGGCGTTACGCAAAGCGTGTGCAACTTGATAAATATGTTCGTCCCACGAACGATGATTATCCGAAACATAAGAACGAAGAGCAGTACCGATAACTCGGTTAACTCTCTCAACAAAATTGACTTGAGGATGATAAGAAGCATTATACCAAACTTGTTGAACTTGGTATTGTTTCATCAAGGCTTTAAATTGGGAACTTATAAATTGTGGTCCGTTATCAACCATACATATTTGAGGAACACCAAAAATAAGGAATACTTCGTTCTCCAGAAACTTGGCTACTGCTTTAGCAGTGGCAGCGCGAACAGCTTTAACTAAGGTAAACTTGGTTAGCCAATCACATACAACTATGATAGAAGTGTTACCAGTTTTCGTGCGAGGTAAGGGACCCATTATGTCAATTGACAAACATTGAAAAGGGTATAAAATCTTCTTATTTTGGCCCATTAAACCAGGTCTAGCAAGTTGACTAACTTTACTCGCAGCACAAGTTTCACAATGGCGTATGTAACGGATGACATCGGCACGCATTTTAGGCCAGTAATATTGTTCGGAGATTTTACAAAAGGTTTTATAACCACCCAAGTGAGCAGATGTGGGACTGTCATGAAAGAGTTTGTAAATTTCAGTTCGGCGAGAACGAGGTATCACCTGTTTCCATTCCACTAAGTTGCTAACAATGGCATGACGGTTGGGAACATACTTAAAAAGTCGATGATTTTCAATTCGCCAAGTTGGAAATTGATTAGGACTTTGGCTAACGCGGTCCAGCATTTTTAAGTACCAAGAGTCTAAGTCACCATCAACAAGTTCTAGAGCGGAAACCTGAATAGGAGCTCGCGATAAGGCATCGGGAACTACATTATGTTTGCCCTGTCGGTGTTGAATTGTAAAATCGTATTGCGACAAACGAACACTCCAACGGGCTAAACGGCCAGTGGGGTCTTTCATATTAGTAAGCCACAATAAGGAATAGTGGTCAGTTAACACAGTGAAATGTGTACCTTCAATGTACGGTCTAAATTTCTCAATGCCAAAGATGACAGCTAAACACTCTCTCTCTGTGACAGAATAATTGCGTTCGGCCTTGTTAAGGGTACGTGAAGCGTAAGCAATTACCTTTTCCTCATCGTCAATATTTTGTGTAAGGACACAACCGAGGCCAAAATTCGAGGCGTCACATTGTAACGTGAACGGTAGCGAAAAATTTGGGCTACTCAAAACAGGAGCGGAGGTCAAACAAGATTTAATTTGATTAAATGATTTAAGAGCATCATCAGTCCAATGCACACGCTGCTTTTTAATACGACCTTTAATTAGGTCCGAAATAGGAGCAGTAATAGTGGCAAAATTTGGAACGAAGCGACGATACCAAGAAGCTAAGCCAATAAAGCGTTTGACTTCGGTCACCGTATTTGGTTGAGGATATTTGGTGATAGCCAAGATTTTATCAGGGTCCGTGCGTAAACCATTTTTATCGACAACAAAGCCGAGGTACGTAAGACTGGGACGGCAAAATTGACATTTGTCGATATTGACAGTTAAGTTAGCGTCTTTAAGACGGGTATAAACTTGCTCTAAGGTGTCCAAGTGTTCTTTAAAAGTTCCAGACACGATAACAATATCGTCTAGATACACGAAGATGTTTTCACCCAATAGCGGACCAAAAATGCTATCCATGAGACGTTGTTGACTAGCTGGTGCGTTCGCGATCCCAAACGGTACAACTGTAAACTCGAACAAACCACGTCTAGGGACTGTAAAAGCTGTTTTCTCACACGAATCGGGATGCAGAGGAATTTGGTGAAAAGCTTGCTTAAGATCGATGGACGTAAGATAACGTGCATCGCGCAATTTATCAAGAATGCTATTTAAATATGGTAAAGGATAAGCATCCTTCTTGGTAACCGAATTTAATTTTCGACCATCGAAACAAAGTCGATATGAACCATCTTTCTTTTTGACTAAGACCATTGGAGAACTCCAAGGAGATTTCGAGGGACGAATAATGCCCATCTCTAACAAGCGATCAAGTTCGTGGTCGGCATGGACTTGCATAGCAGGAGACAAAGGATAGTATCTCTGCTTAATAGGAGATGCGTCACCCGTATCAATAGTGTGTACAACTAAATTAGTTAAGCCTAAAGTAGGACCAGAAATTTCAGCAAATTTCCCAACAACTTGGTCTAGTAAAAGTTTTTGTTGAACTGACAAATCAACTACGCCACAAATAGTCTGCAGCGAAAAAGTTTCAGCCACATCGAAGCGTCCAGCGACAAAATCAGTCTTTGCTCCAAAAGCGTAGCAAAAATCAACACCTAAAATTAGTGTAGACGGAATTGAGTCACAAATAACCGCATCGATGGACCTAGTAATACCATCAATGGTAATGGGTAAGGCAACAGTACCTAAAATATTTTGTAGCTGACCGTCAGCAGTAGTCAAGGTAAGCGGAGACTTATTGTTACACAATTTGAGGTCGTGTCTCTGAAGTAAATATAGACCGTTGCGCCCAATTAAAGTTTGATTGGCCCCTGTATCGCAAAGAGCGTGAATAGGTTCGCCATTAATATAAATGGTTAAATAAGGACGGTTGTCAGAAAGTTGTTTAGTAAAGGTGGCTGAAGTATTACAAGTCATACGGCAAAATTCATTCACAGTTCGTAACCAAGATTCCCAAGATAAAGTATCAGCCTTAGTATAATAGGGATAAGGAATAGATCGGCTGTGATATCTACCCTTTACTTTGCGTTTTTTGGATGGCATTTAGGACAAGTAGCAAAATAACTATTTGCATGACCGCAAATATAGCAAAAAATAGTCTTATCTGCCGAGCAAGTATGGAAAGTATGGCCTAATTTACGGCAGTTCCAACAAGTGGTTGTACTTTTCGCACGGTTAGCTCTAGGACCAGAATGTTTAATTGTCATTTGTGCAGTCTGTGTCACAGGTTTTTTAGGAGTAGGCTGGTAGGCCAAGTCAGGTTCCAGTTGCAAGGATGAGGCAGCAGCAGGATTGCGGTATTTAATATTCTGAATCTTAACATCTTCCAGCTTTTTACACAGAAATGCAAGGTGTTCAATATCGTGGACTACTGTTAAGGATAATTGAGTAGCGTAAAAAGGTTGCAAGTTTTTCATAATATGCTTAAGTTGAACTGATTCGGATGGTTTAATGAGTAAACGATCAAATAAATTAAGCAGCACAGCAATAAAAAGTGAGGGTTTTTCATCGGCCCCCTGCTTACGCTTCCTAATTTCGTCCCATAATTCCTCATCAAAATCAGTAGGCAAAAAATCAGATCGCAACCTAGCTACCAAATCGTGCCAGTTTGAAACCCGGTGATGCATAGCACGGTACCATACTAACCCACGACCCGAGAAAAGGTCAACAGCACTAGAAAATAATTGGTCGTATGAAATGTTACGCGCTACCCTAAGTTCTTCGACACGTTGTAAGAAAGAATTTACCCCCATAGTAGTAGTGTCTCCATTAAATGATAAACCCCATTTGCATACCGGTACAGAAACTAAACCTACATGTCTAGGAAAAGACGTCGTAGAGTAATTAATTTGGTCTAGTTCAGTTCGCAAATTAGCAGTAGCGGACATACTAGGTTGTTGTGTAAAAGGAGGATACGGATGTACGTGCTCATTAGAAAAAGATACCCTAGGTCGTTGGAACGTAGATAAAGCTAAACCGGCGGCTTCAGTTATGTTAGGGTTGTCAACAATATTATCTGCCATAGGTTCAATAGTGTCAGAATTAGGTGGAGCTACTGTATTAACAGAATCGACAAAATTAGTGGCATCAACATTTGAAGGCAAAGGATCTACTTGTAATTGCGAATCGTCATGCTCATTACTAAGTGACTGTAATAAATCTAAGCATTGACTGGTAAGGGTAGCATGCTCCTGTTCTAATTTAGAAGAGGGTTGTAACCTGGTTAGTCGTGAATACAAATGCGTTAGCCGCGTATCGAGCCGAGCAAATTCAGAATTGCAAGGTGCAGCAGAGAAAGCAGTAACTAATACCGAAAGTTCAGTTAGTTTGCCTTTACAAGTATCAAGTTCTAATTGTACATCGAAGGGTGCCACTAATTGATAAGCGTTAAGCAGCGTAGGGTCAGCCTTTTCGAGTAACAACTTAGCACGTAAGGTTCTACGACGTTGGTCGACGTTCATACCTTCCACCGTGTCTCTATCTAAACCCCTGAACAGTAGTTCCTAAAGCAGCTCACCAACACGAAGTGCGTTGACATTCATTTTAAATAGATAATTTTGTCAGAATATTAAATGAGAATTGCAGGTTGCACAGCTGATGTAATACCAAAGTCGGGAGCCCCACTCGTTGGCGTCAGTGAAACAATAAAAAAGCCAACCTGCGATTGATTACTAATAATAACCAATGGTAGTATAATCGCAGATCAACCCCCTTATCATTTATACACCACGGTAGCTCTGAAATGTTTCTTACTTACCGCAATGACCTAGCTAGCGTCAAAGTCGATGGCCTTGGGTCGCAGATTTCGATCATCAGCTGAGCTGCTGCAAGCTCTTTTAATAATAGTAAAAAAAACACAGGGCGCCAGAAATCACAGATTTCAAGAAATAAATAAAAAAATAACAAACAATTAAGTTTATTAATCAGCAGATCATGTTTGGTGGCAACATCAGTAATGCGTCGGAAAATCGTTTATCACAATATTAAATAACCTGAATACAATAAATTATACGTGCTGAAAATGCGACACGCACAGCGAACATATGTGAACCTCCTTTAGGCTCTTAAATTGAATTTGAATGCAATTCACTGAAGGGATAAGCTTATCACTGTCTGTGTGTATTATCCGTTATCTCGGTAATGATAATAAAATAGCGTGAAGCACTTTTTTTTACAAAATTCTTAATATGTATTCAATTAGTAAAATTATAAATTTGTAAATTGTAAATTAGGGAACAATTGATACATTATGTTTTAGATTTATGAGACACAGATTTATGAATGGTTAGTACATTTCGTTTTAGATTTATAAGGCGTAGTTTTAAATTAGTAAATTATAAACTTGAAGCGTTGTGAAAAAAATCGATTCAGCCAATAATTCGTGGGCGTTGAAATAAGACTAACCTGGATTGAAAGAAACGCCGGTGGCATGCGTTGAATTGGTCCAGGATTATCTTAATGTAACAATCACCAACAGCGCAGACCTCGTGGCCAAAGTTGATAAAAGGACAGGCACTCGGTGTTACAGACGGCAAGCCCCCAAAATGGCATTCCAGAGGAAGTTGTGAGGGGTCCAAGATTACCAATTATGATGCCAAATAGCATAACCAGTCGCTCAAAAACGGCGTTTAAAAGAGTTACTCGAAAGTGGTAACTAAAAGCGGTAACTAAAAGCTGATAAGAAAGAGAAATTACTAAAATGGATAACAAGCAATTAGCGTAAACATACCTGATTTAGTTATCAGCTCACTAACGAAATTAATTATTAATTAGTGCTGTAGCACGTGGGAATACTTTCGAAGAAGCAAGTTACTTCGACAGAAAGCGAAAATCAAATGGCCCAAAATAATCGAATCGCTGTTTGCTGGCGTAAAGCGATAACAAGTGAATTCGGGAAAACCAAATCTAGCGCCTTCGCGCGGACAAAACTTGATATTATTCGAAATACAGCGAAAATAATTCAAGTGGGAATGTACAGGGTGGCCCGGAAAAGAATAAATAAATGGCGAAACAAATAGCAGGAGCTAAAGATTTGTTTCAAACACACGCCTGGCATTTTTGCTTGACGCCATTTAATCCCGTCTTTTTTAGATGAAATATCGAAACAATGTTAAAATGTGTCTAATTCGCTCACACGGAGAGAGCTTGGCGAGAAGCGCGCGCTCTACAGCATCTGGTTTCTTCTATACATGTGGAATGCGAGACTGAGGGATAAGAGCTGAAGCTGTCGCGCATTATCAAGCCGCGACAGCAAACAAAACTAAAATATCGTCCCTGTCATCGAGCAGAGCGCAAAATCACACGAAAATTCAAAAATATAAATTAACATAGCAATGAGTAACACGAGTAATATTCTTATATCAAATCCAAATTGAAGTTATGATTGGGTTTACAGTGCAAAGAGTAACCTGATTTTCATTAACAGCTGCAATATTTATTTATTTATTTATTTATCTCCCAAATGTATTAACAATATATGTATTAAGAAAAAAAATCATATATGTACAAAACAAAGAAGCCTTAATGGCTGTATGGGAAAGACCAATTTGTAACAAATGAAAAGTAATCCTACAGAGCAACGGACTGGGATGCATCACTTGTAAAAATTTCATTTAAACTATAATAACTACTTTGATGAAGCCAAAAATTAAGATGTTTTTTAAATAAATTGTTTCTTATCATGATATTACAGTTTTCTTAAAAATCGGAGGGAAGAACAAAGTAATATTTGGAATAATTTGGTACTAACTTTTTTGTTCCAGAAATAAATTGATGTTTCAGTGCATTTGTAAAGCTGAAGTTTTCGGAATTAGAATTATAATGAAATTTTGTTCTGGGAAATTTCTGATATAAGCTTTAGTAGGACTTAAATTGCTACTTTTATGTACGTAATCCGTATGCTGACAAAGTGCGTTTAAGTGTTCTAGGCCTAACAAAGAAAGAGTACAGTACATCAAAATATTTTAGTATTTGTTTAATGTGGCCTTTCAAAAGTGAATTTTGATATTAAAAATGTCTTAATAGAATTTCATTGGAACCTCAAAATATTGTTTTGCGTGTTGGACAGTTATGAACCTTTTTCGAACAAATTCGTTAGTCGGTACCACCTCATTGATTTTTTTTAGTTGGGGTCATGGTAGAAAATCACCAATAATTAGAATTGGGCCATCTTCTTGCGGGTCCCTTTTTTTGGCTACACCTTTCACTAGCATTTAATTTCCTATTTATTTTGCCTCCATGTTTTATAAATAAGGAGATTCAACTTGCTGTCAATTTCTGGGTGGCCGTACAGGAGGTCCCTTCTCAGCTGATTGTTGATTTTTATAAATATTAGATAAAAAAAAATTAGAATTATTCGAGATGTGGGTATATCGGAGGATGTTGAGAATTCCCTGGGTTCATCGAGTAAGAAATGAAGAAGTGCTCCATAGAATGAGAAAAGAGCCAGAACTACTACGGCACATCAAGAAAACAAAACTAGAATACCTAGGGCATGTACATCGCTGTTTAGGACAGCTGTTGACAAAGTAAAGGTTGCATTGATGATCGCCAACCTCGGTCACGAGAGGCACTGAAAGAAGAAAAAGATAACGTTTCTTAATCAGAGCCATCTTTATATTCTTTACATGAGATTACACTTCCAACGCCAATGCTTAAATATGTCAAGTCTCTTACTAAATCTCCATATGTTACGACTGGTAACAAAAAAGGGGCTTAGCGAGAGGGGTGACTCTTAGACTGAAATATAATGGGGCTCAAAGCAATTGCACCTAGAAAGCTACGGGGACGAATTAGTATAATTTTATGGGCCCCACCTGGTGTTTCGTCCGTTGGTGGTGTCCTGGGAATTTCTTTTAAAAGGCAATTCCATCCCCACCCCCCTCGGCGATGGGCAATATGCGTGATCAGCAACAAACAATGGTAACACACAATCCCTAATGCTTTTACTTGCTATTCGTTACACCACGTCGCTCGATAAACATAATCTTCACACCTATTCGCCTAGGAAACGATTCTACAGGGGAAGCCCTTTTGTCTAACCCGTGTAGAGCGCTTAAAACATTTTGATGCAGTTTTAACGAATGCACGTCCTAAACTTAATTCCCAACTGTAAACTTACTTATAAAACACATACAAGTTCGTCGGCCAAAAGGTCGTCGAGAATTGCGGGCTCGAAATTAAAGCAAGACCTGTATGAAACCAAAATAGACAGCGTCAAGATTGTCAACGGACAAATTTGGGTCGCTCTACACGCGATATAACGACAGACCCTTCATGCCTGTGTCGGCTTGCCGAATAAAGAATGAACACCGGCAGTTTAAATATTGATTACGAGCATCGTTGTCGATATGTACGCTGACTACTAGATATTTATCCAAGGCTGCGTTGGTGGGATGATAAGAAGGTTCCTCGAAATATATTCAATCGGAGATTGATATGAAATACACGGTATCTAAACGAGATGGGATTCGGAATTAGACGTGGATAGGCTACGCTTGGGGAAAATTGGTACTGTAAGGCTTTCAAACTTAGCTACATTTAAAACAACCTCTTTACCGGGATTCAATTGCTTGAGTAGAAATCGACTTTCCTCTTAAAAGTTTGGGGCGGGAAAAAGTTTGACTAGACCTATTACCAATCCCTTGTCCTTTGGGTGTAAAAAACAGTAGTGATGTGTATTTTCAAATAAACCTTTCAAGCTTTTTCGATATCTTTGTACCTGACCCACCGTGGAGCACTGGAACTAACCAAATTATTCTCCATAGCGTGCTCGGACGATATACCTTTGTGTTTTTTGCTTTTTATAGATTTAGTATGTTGTAAATTGAAATTTGAATTTTGAGAACCCCATAAGCCTGAGAAAATATTACAATTATATTGTTATATGATCTAAATAATGGTGCTTCATATTTCAGTGGCACTATCCAAGTTCTCTTGAGACACGGCTTACTGATGATCAGTGAAACTATTCAGCTTGCGTTCTATTGCATTCCAGCTGATTTTCTTACTGAAGAGGTAAGCTCTAACTGATTGAGAGAGAAATGTTATTAAATAAATAAGTAGGCCAGCAAGATACATTTCCATACAAGTGGAATATTCGTATTTCAGATGTAGAAAACTAACTTTTCAATTTTGAAATCTGATATTAAACCAAATTTATTATAAATTAACCTAATCAAACAACAATTTTATTTGAACAGTAGAGTAGCACTCGAATGCTACTTCTAAAAAGCTATCTCACATTCACAAACATTGCGTAAAAATAATATCCTGTCATTATTAAGAATATGTGTTCGCAGGCCTCAGCTATTTCAGATGCAGCGTTCAATTCCAAATGGTATGAGAATCGGCAGTTCTCAAGGCTTCGAAGTCCACTAACGCTGGTTATACAAAGGTCGCAGAATAAAAGAATATTCAAAGCAGGAGGATTAATTGAAATTAGAAGTACAGCGTTGTTGTCTGTAAGTGGGGTAATACTTTTATTGTTATAAATAATAATTATTCAGGATATGCAGGCATACCTTTCCTGTAATTAAAAAATCTTCTAGGTGTTAAAAGTATCCTGGTCTATATGTACTATAATGAGAGCTCTTAAATGAAGAAGTACATAATGTATCTTGGACCCTTTGAGAAAATAAACATTATGCGTTGTGTCTATTGTTAGAAATAATAATTAAAGTAAACATTATCACAGCTGTGGAATTGCGCATTAATTTTAGTAAAAACATGCGTTTCTTAGTTATTAGTTAGTCTCAATTTCGATATGTAATAATACTAGCCGTTTGCAACATTTATACGCATTAGAAAGTTAGGCAGTCTAGATCGCTGTTATTACCCTTCACGTTAGCGATATAGAGGTTGTTACTGAGAGAAGGAAGTTTCTAATTACGACTAATAGTAAAGAATAGCTTTAAAATTAAGGATTAAGAGGATACCTACTCCTTTCCCAGAGTTTTGAAAAAATATAGGTAACTATCTAGCTTAAAAATAATATTGTATTGAACTTAGTCGAATCATACACGTAGTTTAGTCTAATATTAATTTGTGAAGTTAAGAACTTAAGTGTTCTTATAATAAATGTGTTAAATCTTTTGGTATATTGGTGGCGGAATGAATATCTGTGCACTATTCACATAATAAAGGATTTACGTGGTGTAACTGGTGTTATTAATTGTATTATGTTAGGAGTATTTTCGTCTATATACTTGGGAGTGTATGCAGCGTGGCATGAAGGGAGTGGTCGCCGAGGTTCGAGCAGAGAACGACCTGGATAAACAAACAAGTAGGTCGACGTAGGGTGATGTGAAAAGAAGCCGCGAATTTTCGTGAAGTTGTTGTGTTCCCCAAAATTGGTAAACTATAGGATTTAAAGGATCCCAGAACTGCACATGTTTTGTGAAGAATGTCGTAGTCAGTTGAGCCTCGTTGAGGAAGAAATAACTCCGTGGCATAAAAACTGTCAGGGTTTGCTGTTGCTTCTTTCCGTAGCCTCTTGTGTTCACTTCTTGGAAAGTGACACCGGGGTACGCTCGGAAATCGTCTACCACAGTCGCATCTCAATTTCATACCGGTATTGTGCCGCTGCATGACGTTTATTTATGTTTATTTACTGCACTTATTAGTAGTTTCTACAGAGCTAGAGATTCTGATCGTTTATACGTCTAACTTCTGTAGGTAAAGCGTATTTATTTTAATATTTAAGGTTATTATGGTTAGGCTCTTCCCAATGACGGAGGGCCGTGAATCCTTTCCGGAATACAAGTTGCATAGTGTCTAGCCTAATAGGTTATGTCAGTGACGGCTTGTAATTTCATGACGTCTTTGTGAGGGTAATTTTCTGTGCAACATTTTGTTCTGTAGCTGATGAGTATCATAACAGCGACAGTCTTATAAAATCAAACACAGCAAAAGACTCTAATAGTAAGTTCTTTTTATGGACCATACCTTATGTATTATTCTTGAATTCCAATTCTACGAGTATCTTTTGTTTGAAGATGTATAGGACCGAAGAAAAAGTACAAATGTAGAACTGGTATGCAGCAATTTGGGTGTGGTACAAGGAAAAGCACATACTATAAAATTTATTTCAAAAGATTTGTGTCAACGATAAAGTCACCTTTACCATCCGCAGTGAAGTTAATTCTAACTGTAGGTACTGGTCTCAGGAAAATTTGCATTTGTTTCATGCTTCTAGAAGTGAAATTCCACAAAAGTAGATAATTGGGCAAGATGGAAACGAGATACGTTGATGGAAATCTCAATACCAATACCTATTTCCAGTTTCTGTAAAAAAATAGTTCTACTTGCAATCAATAAGTTGGAATTTAAAAACGTATGGTTTCAACAGCATGAAGCTCTACCACACAATAGTAGAATTGTCAATAAAATTTTAAATACTCATTTTTTGAATCAATGGGCTCACTATATGGCCAGCACTGTCCCTCTCTCTATTTCCATAGGATTATTTCTACTGGAGATACACGAAATCCAAAGTGTATTTTGCATTACGGATAGTGAATTTAGAGGAATTGAAACATCGAATTGTCACCAATATATTTGTTTTTCCACGACCGGTAGTAGAAGTCGGTTTCTCTAGCATCAAAATTGTGACAGAAGTAAAACATTTACTCCCTAGAGACTAAATAAGACAAAAATTTCCCTAGGGAGTTTTCATTATGACTGACAGAACAATTATGTCAAATTCGGGCTCACAATTATGTCAAATTCGAGGTTAGCAGGTTAGGTTTTGCGTCAGTTTTGACACAAACTGATGCAAAACCTAACCTGATAACCTCGAATTTGACATAATTGTGAGCTCTTGTCATAATGACTTACAGTGCCACCAACTTTAAAATTTACCATAGGTTACTAATTTTAAAATAATTGTAAAGTACGTTTTTTTTCTATAATAACTGTCAAAGTGTTACAATGTTGGTAGATATGTGATTAAAACGCTAGGAAATTTGTATACCTCGTGTTGGTAGAACTTTTTCAAAATTATGGTTATGTGTCAATTTTGAATGCCAAAGTTTCTTAATTTGAACTGTTAATAAATTTCTTTTTTTAACATGGAATCATCATCATCATCAATAAAATCAGATAATAAAAGAAAACCAAGAAATATTTTAAATGCAAAAATAAAGCAAGCGATATTAAATTATGACATATCTGTCAAAATGACAATAATTTTTTTAGTGGAAGAAAAGAACTAAAAATCTATGTACCAACATCATTAAAACTAGGGACCCTGCAGGAATGCAACTTATCCCCTAGAAAGTTGACCTTGAAAATTATTATAGAAAAAAACGTACTTTAACTAAAATGTCAATAAATGACGTTTAAAAAAAAACGGGTTTTTGTTTTAAATCTTCCTACAACGTGAAGAAAATAGTATATGCAACTCGGAGAGAATGCTATTTTGCTTCAGTGCAATTTTCAGTGCGAGCGAATTTGTAAATTATTCTACGGTTTAACCACTATTCTCAATTAGCAACAAAATTGTTGGTATTTTTTTCCTATGTTCGATTTGAAAAACTCAGTCTAATACGTTCGGCATGAAACGCCTCCCACTGTATACATATTTTGTATATGTTTGGTACAGTTTGTGTTTAAGTGAATTAGTACGACGACATGCACGTGATTTTACGAGTACAATATGAGTTCATAGACGAAAGTAAGGTAGGTAAACAGCTGCTCGATTCCAATGACATTATCCACGCCAAATTCATTCTCTTCTGGGTTAGAGGATGTCATCATTACCTTAGGCAAGAAGTGGTAATCTCGTGACGCCCGCAAATTTATTATTATTGACTTTTTACGTCCTCTTCAAATTAAGTTAGACTTGGTAATTTTTTTATGTAATTGGGAATTTTTCCCGAATGCATTCGTTTGAGTACAAATTGAGTCATTGATTAACAGCTGTTGTAAAGATTATTTAGCTTAAGTATATTTTTTACTTACATTTGTTAAAAGCATCTAAGAACAGCAATCTACAAAAACAATTTTCTAGAGATTTTTTAATTAGAAATTGTAGATATCAGTTCAACAAACTAGTTATTATTAGCGGTGTTGTTAGTGGAGAATTGAAGGTAAAATATATCACAAAGGGTAATTATGACCACTGTTTAAGCACTCTGTTAAATGAAGTTGGAATTTATTATTTCTTTCAATGACGATTATCATAGTATTAGTCACTGTTGCGTTTTAATCTGGTGTATATGGTTTTGTGTCCTAGGTTTGATTTCGACCTGTAAATTTCAACCGCAAAATGGGAAATTGCTAGAAACGAGAAAAGTATAGTTTTCATATATTTAGGTATTTGAGGACGTAACATTACCAGAGATAAATTTCGTTTTTGCCCAGTTTGGAAAACACTAAGAAAAGCGTGTGCTTCGATTGACGTAGAAGTCAATTCATATCAACGAGTTGTATCTAGAATGGTCAGCGCTTTTCTTGATAAATGCTTCGACACAATGTTGGGCATTTAATCGTGCCCCGGAGATTTATTATTGGGAATATTTTACGTACTAAGACAGGCTCGTTACGAATTGGTTTAATGTGGTTTCCTGTTGTTGGCTGGTGGGTTTCGACATGTCTTAATTGTAAACGCTGCATTTTGGTTACTCTGTAGCATGAGCGTTGCTTCCAGATGGTCGGTAAAGGCTTCATACTTTAAACTTCGTTTTTAACGTATTAATATTTAAGAACTGCAAACTGCAATTAGTTAAAATTTTGTAACATACCTAATTACTGTGATATAATTTAACGTATTGTTGGGTTAGTTTTAATTTACAATGCCACTTGTCATGGACCTATTTAGTTGACGATCCCCGTGGGCGCGTACACCCCAGTTTATTTATTCATACGTAATCCACAGCATGATTTAGCTTAGTCAAGACAGCTAACGTATGCATTGTTGTTGAAGATTTACAGTTTTCGTTGCACCCCGCGCAAAAGGGGTGATAGCATTTCTTGCAATTAGTGTCTGCATAGTTTTGTAGAGAATTATCTTTTCTGATGTTACATCCCGCGAGAAAACTAACGTAGCCGGTGAGCTGCAAATTTTATTTTTGGACCTCAATCAGGTGTCACTATTCAAGCCCTGAGCTACCGCGAAGGTAGCTTGATGAATTATCAAAATTCAGCTCGATGCTCCACATTGAAGTGGCTGTTTGTAAATGGGATGTGCATGTATCGTGTCTTATTTGTTGTAAGCTGTGTTGTAGGATTACTGCTTCAGAAGGAAAAATATGTCTGCGGTAAGTACACATTACAGAGTAAAGTACTGTAAAACTATAACAATTGACAACTAGCGTCATTAGACAATATTGGTTTATAATAATTATTTATTTTTACTAATGTGCTTGTTTAAAACTATGTACTAGCATACTAAATACTGCTAAATACAAGTATACAACAACAATATTTAGTAAAAGTGATTAAAAATAGTAGTTTATTTATCTAGAACGAAAAGTGGCATTTTAAAGAACGAGAAAGTTGTTTACGGCCGAGGCGTCAGCCGAGGACGGAATTACTTGGGAGGACCATTAAAAACACTTTTCGTTCGTGGTGAATACAACGGTTTATTTCATACTGCAAGTTTAATGAATTTTAAATAAAAAGTTGTAAATAATTTCAAATTTCATGTCAACAACTGACGTATAATTTTAAAGTACTTGAACTTTAATATTTTGCTTTAAAGTACTAAGACTTTAATGTTCCATTTTTTGTACCATATATAATCCGAAAAATGTATTTTTTGGTATCAGTATGAAATAAAGTAATTTATGTTGTGTAACCCCTTGCGGGGTTGCCAGTCCCCCACCGGGCGCCTTCCCAGGGGGCGGATAGGGGAATGCCTTCTAGATATGGGTGGTACCGGAAAAATGAAATATCCGGGGCGGACAAAAACTGACATGACATGGGGCAGCAGCTATGGCATTACTGAGTTGAAACCACCGAAGAATGACTTTCTTAAGGACTCAGCAGCAGATACTTCTAGGAGACAATCATTTATGGATTTAACCGGCTAGAAAACTGCGATGGGGAAGGCAACGGAAAACCACCCCACTATGACTCCCTAGTATAATTAACATGGCACAGACTCATGATAATGGATCTGTTACTAATCATGGAGATCGGACAAAAAGATCCGGCAGCAGAGGACATTCACTTTCAAATAGTAAGGCCTCTCAGGTCGTCAGCATGCGAAATCCCTACACTTTGACCAAAAATACACCCGTCTTGAATACCCACCGACGAACTATTAAGATATGTACTTGGAATGTGAAAACCATGTACGAAGCTAGAAAAATACAGAATGCCATCAAGGAAAGGGCAAGATTATCTGTAGATATTCTGGGAGTCACTGAGATGCGCTTGACTGATTCTGGACAATGCTCAATAAAAGAACACAAAATTTACTACTCAGGAAACACTAACGGTGAACATATTGGCATTATTCTAAATAACAAAATTGCCAAATATGTTACAAACTTTGACCCAATCTCTGAGAGAATGCTCCTAATTCAGATTAATTATTTTCCCATCAAAACCAATATAATCCAAATATACGCGCCAACGGCCGATAAATCTGACGCTATAATTGAAACATTTTATGATAACTTGAGTACTGCCCTGAAGAAAGTAAAAAAGAATGAAATGACTCTAGTAGTGGGCGACTTCAATGCAAAGATTGGCCAAGGAAGGTGTGGTGAAATCATACCTCTTGGACTGGGCGAACGTAATGAACATGGAGATCGATTATGTACTTTTGCAACAGAAGAACAACTGGTTGTTACCAACACGTTCTTCAAGGTACCACCAAGGCGCCTATACACAAGTCGTCAGAAATCAGATTGACTACATCTTGATTAATAAAAGATACAGAAATGCAATAACGACAGTAAAGACATATCCAAGTGCGGACATTAAATCTGACCATAACTCTTGTATTGGCCCGATGACATTCAAACTGCAGACAATTAAACAACAACAAGTGAAGAAATATGATTTGAGACAACCGAAGAATAATGATATAAAACAAGAGGTACAGCAATATATTAAATACAAAATCAAGGAAACTGATATATCATCCGATACAAAAGAGAAAATCCAGAAGTTACAAGAGACAAACCAAGAAATTCTTGACATCTATTTATGTCCAGCAAGGGTGAAAAAGAGGATATGGATGACAGACGACATACTGTATATGATGGAGGAAAGACGAAAAACTAAGAACAAAGACAATATCAGATAGAAACAAATTGATAAAGAGATAAAAAAAAAGATTAAAGAGGCCAAAAACGCTTGGTTGGTGGAAAAATGCAAAGAGATAGAATCACTGAATGGCAAACACGATTTTTTTTAATTTTCACAAAAAAGTGAAAGAAGCGGCAGAATTAAATCGACCAAAGAAAACCGGATGTTTACAAGACAATGAGGGCAATATAATATTGGATGTAAGTGAAATAAAAACAATATGGAAAAACTAGGCTGAGAAGACCTTCGAGGATAATAGAAACAATGATACATACAATACATTGAACACAATATGCAACACCGGACCTGAAATCACTCAAGAAGAAGTGATAGCCGCAATAAGCGGATTAAAGGATGGTAAGACGACGGGACCAGACAACTTTCATGCAGAATTCCTAAAACTCATGGAGAGTGACGAAATCAAATGGCTCACTGCAATGTTTAATAACATGTATGAAACAGAAATAATCCCACTTGAATGGCTTAAATCCACATTTATAACTCTACCAAAAAAACCAAATGCAAAAAAATGTGAAGGCTATAGAATTATCAGTCTAATGAGTCATTTTCTCAAAAGTTTTCTAAAGATAATACATAGGAGGATATACAAAAAATGCGAAGCACAACTAACTCGCACACAATTTGGCGTTCGCGACTCACTAGGTACCAGAGACGCTCTTTTCGCTATTCAAGTCCTCTTCCAACGCTGCAGGGACGTGAACTGCGACATATATGTGTGTTTTGTTGACCATCAGACAGCTTTCCATAGGGTCAAACATGACGATTTAATATCAATCTTAAAAACAGTTGGTCTTGATGAAAAAGATCTGCGTATCATTAACAACATCTATTATAACCAATCAGCAGCTATCAAGGTAGGTAATCAACTGATTGAATACTGATAAACTGAGAACGTCTGAATAACATCAGGTACGCAGACAACACAATTATGTTTTCAGATAGCCTAGAGGGTTTACAAATCCTACTATCACGTGTCACAGAATCAAGACAAAACTATGGTCTGAACTTTAACATACAAAAGACTAAGTATATGGTCATCAGCAAGAACGTAATACCACCGGGACGTCCAATAGTTAACCAACAACAGATAACAAGAGTCGAGAAATACACGTACCTGGGGACAAGTTTAAACGAACATTGGGACCACTCCGCTAAAATAACGCAGAGAATTGAGCAGGGGCAGCGTTCATGAGAATGAGCATAATATTTAAGTGCCACGACCTCCCGTTACAAATAAAAATTCGTTTACTGCGCTGCTACGTATTCACGGTTCTTCTCTATGGAGTGGAATCTTGGACGTTGACCGAAGCATCTACCAAGAAGCTGGGGGCGTTTGAAATGTGGTGCTATAGACGCATTCTGAAAATGTCATGGGTCGACCGGGTTTCAAATAGGGAAGTACTGCTTAGAATCCAGAAAGACTGTAAAATACTTACCACTGTGAAACAGCGCAAAATGGAATACCTGGGCCGCATAATGCGTAATGAACACCGATATGGCCTACTACAACTCATTTTGCAGGGAAAAGTGGCTGTAGAATCTAAGAAAAGGGTTCTCTCTAACTACAACACAACTCTTCCGAACAGCAGCCAATAAAGCTAGGATAGCCATGTTAATTGCTAACATCCGAAACGGCTAGGCACCGCAAGAAAAAGAAGAATTACAATTAACAGGTAATTGATAATTGAAGAGTTGGGTGCAATAACCAGGCAGCTCCATTTTAGCCAAATTTTGGGAAATCGAAAAAAACATTCCAGAAAATTCAAAAGTGTCAGTACTTCGTTTCTAATATATGCTGCTACAAGTATTGCAATAGTCTTTAGCCCTCAAATCAGCTCTGATTGCAGTACGAGCAAGTAACAAATCAAATCACTAAAGCACAGAGTTGTAATAATGCAGGCATCTGAGAAAATTCACATAAATTGCCAAATCATAATAACACTGGTATAAATGGCCAATGACATTGATTGTATTTGAATAGGCACAGAAATATGGAAACTTAAATTCCGTGTATTGGGTTTAGCAATATAATTTTAAGCATAATATAATAGATTTGGACAAAGTAGAAGCCGAATCTGAATTAATTAGGAACTGGCACAGAAAGTTCAAGTTAGACACAGATTAAAAAAAGGTAGCGTGGAAAGTAAAGTCATTAGGGAATGAATAGGAAATGAACATTTTTAGAATAAATGTGAGAATAAGAATGACCAGAAAGATAAGGCAAAGAACATAGAAAAGCCAGGAAAGTCATTTATTACATGCAAATACAAGACTTGGGAATTTGAAGAGATTGCAGTGGCAAGAAATTAGATGGAATTCAAATAGCAGAAGATGAGACAATATTGGTGTATTAAAAAACGATTCAGTGTAGTGATAAACAATGGGCATTTAAGTGTTATAAAATCAAGTGAGTGGCGCATTAAAAACGATGAAAAATGAACAATGCAAAAGACAATAATTTTAGTATGTAAGAAATTGTAATTAAATTACCAAATATGTTAATTCAGTTTATAAGTTGTGTAATTGTACATGGTTGAACTTCCTGAAGTTAAATTTGTAGACAGTGTTTTGTCAAAAACAACCGAGGGGGGCAATTGTTTTGAATAAATTGGTGAAAGTTGCCTGATTTTTGCTCTGACTTTAAATAAAGATTGTTAATAGAAGGCATAAACATATTTAAATAAAAATAGCACCATCGTGATCAGCGAATTGCAGTGTATAAGCACAATTGGAGGCAAGATTTTCCACGCACTTGAGTTATTTTTCGTTCCGAGGCGACTTCGGCAGAAACGGCTACGAGACCAGCTCTCGCAGAAACAATTTGCAGCATCGTGGGAAGGCCTAGGGTGTCAAGATTGTTCCGGCAGCGCCGCACACCCGGTCCTAACACAGCACAGCAGTCCGAGCAGTCCGGGGGCGCAGATTTCAGCCAAGATCACCATATAGGGGTTGCGACTCCTACGGATGTGAGGTTAGTTTATTATGAAATTTTTATCCTCGAGATTGGCATGAAAATCACATCATACCTTAATTACGACCTGGACAACAAGAAAATCATAAAAGTTCCTGTGCATGGTGAGGTGTTTTCCCAGGATTTGCGAAATAAGTCGTCAGTTGGAGGTCCCAGTAAACAAAAGCAGTTTTAAGCGTCCTCTTAGAATGGGGCAATGATAGATTTGCCTGAAAAACAATAGAACGATAAGACGCTACTTAAAGGCGCAATTATTCAAAATCTTACCGTAAAAAATCTGTTCATTTAATTGCTTGATAATTCAGTTTACACGCGAGCTGACAGGTAACTTGAATTTCTTGTGCGAGATTTTGACATTACAGAATAGCGACGGCGCAGTACGCTCCTTTTTGGATCCCCAGTCCACTTTTTCAGTGGCATACCGTTAAAATTTTAAACTTACAAATTTAGGAACCTCAGACCCGAGAATTTGAGTATTTCTTTTCATGTCTCTGTTTTCAAATGAGCTAGCGAAGTTATTGTATCAGATGAATGGATTAAATAAAGGGCAAACTACCATAAGAATAATTCTCAATTTGGCGTACCCAACAAAATAAGTTAATCAGTCAGTTTGATCATAGCAAATAGTAAAACTAAATATTGTGTAGTGACTTATATTATTTACACATTTTTAATTACATTAATTATCTCGTGCACAGAAGACATTGTAGTATATGTATAAAATGATACATTAGGGCAGTTTACTTTAACATTTTTAATATGCAGCCTCAGGACACAAAAAATTATTTTTTGGAGCTGCCTGCTTTTTGCAAAAAAATATCAGAAACGCATCTTCTAGCGCTTTTATTAGTGATTTTTATTAGTTTTTACATTAACAAAATAAAAAAAAAATATTTTGAAAAACTGAAACATACAGAACAAAGAAAATATGATATTTGGGTAATAATATTCTTATTACTTATAACACTATTGCTAAATAATAATATTAGTAGTCTTCATTATCTGTTTCTGAGGTCTCACATTCTTCAACTTCTGTAGGAATAAGTTGTTCATAATACCACATTTTATTTTGTCCGACATACTGTCTAGCTAACTGCATTACATTGTCTAATTTATCTTGTTTAAGGAGTAAATCAGCGGTATAAAGTTTATCTTCTGGTCCTGGAAGTAATGGTGTAGCAGACTTCTTTAAGAAACTGAATTTGTTGCATAGCAAACCACTTGATGTTGAAGAACGTGAAACACTTTTCATATGCTCGTTACTAAGTTCAATTATTTTTTATTTTGAGATAGAAAATTTTTTGCCATCCTTATTTTTGATATTCTTTTTAAAATAAGGAGCAAGTTTTCCTTTGTAGTCCAGAATCATTTCTTGTGTAAGTTCTTTAACAACAAATTTCTATCTGGTATCCTTTATCATCCGCTTCCATTCATCTGGAAAATCTACTCTTTCTCTCTTCCTCCTCTCTTTTTCTACCAGGGCAAATGACCGGTCACATGGTAAAAAACTATGCCCAGGCTCTGGATAACGAAGTCTTATTTTCTCAAATCTACCTTGTATTAGTAAGGTTTGCCAAAATTGCACAAAAACTGCGTTTTTGTTTTGCGCAGCACAGTTATCGTTAAAAACGTATAGCGTTTTTACTTCTGGTGCAATGTGGTTTTTGATAAAATGATGTACGCAACTTATAACTTCATTTGGAGATTTTCGACCTGTGATATCATCGAAAACATAAAAGTAGCTTTTTGAAACGCTGCCTTTGTTGATACAAAAGGGATAAAACCACAACTGTCGTTTGTAGAAAGTGTCACTAAACGGGACGTGTCGCAATGGCATGTTTTGTTCAAAATCAAATGAAATAGTTTCTACCAAGGGATCTATTCTAGCCAAGGTTGGTTTTGCTTTCAAATCTTCATAAAAAGTAGCAGTTTTCGTTAGGTGTAGCGTTTTTTCGGTATTTAATTTTCCTGTTTTTTTGACGTCATTTTATGCAGATTTTATTTTATTCTCTAATATATCGCAGACCATACACGTATCAGTTCTGGGATGGCCAAAGTTGAGATTAGAATTCTCCAAAAAGACACGTCGGTAATATGTATATGTCACTTTTGGTTTGAACTGAGGAAGATCTCGTATAATATACCGTTGAGGTTCATATTTCTCAAGGTACAATCTGTGCATTAACTTTAAATTTAATTCCGACGAAAGATATCGTCTATTGATATCTTTCCTGCTGTAGTGGCTTTTTCTTCTTGGGAAGCTAATTATATGCTCTTCAATGCTCTGTACTATATTTTCTGGCACTTTATTTGGTCTAGTGTTGTGACGTCCTCTCATATCCTTCGGAGCAACTACATTAGTTGACAGATAATTTTCTATTCTTTCTATTCTGCTCTTTGTTACTCCATGGATGCTTACGAAAGCTTTCTTACAGATGATTCTCTCAAAGGTTCCTTTGCGAATTTTGTAGAAAAATGTCTTATTCTTGGCAATACCACCACCAGATTTTGCTCTCCTTCTTTAAATAGCCCGAACTATGATCAAACCTCCTGTAAAATTTTTAGTAAAAAAGTACGTTAAGTAATTTAGACAAAATGTTTTACCTAAATAAGAATCTTGTTCTTCTTTATTTCCAATTCCCTGGAAAGCATTGAAGATGTCGTTTATCACTGGGTCACTCAGGCTAGCACAATATTTCCAACGACAGTCACTTCTCTTTTCAACCAGATATTCTCTAGCGTTTACATACTGTTCTCCTTTAGTTCTTTTCGCTTTTCTCTAATTTCTTTTCCATGCTTGTGGGTTTCTATTTTTCCTTTTAGATTTTTTAATTTCGTCGCGTAATGGAGGTATTTCCCTTCTAGTACCTGCACTAATTTCCTCATGTTCTAACACCTCGTTTGTTTTACCTTCACTTTCACTTGCTTCCTCAGAATAGGGAAAGTAATCCGTCGAAGAATCTTCATACGGTTCTTTTTCGCTGCAGCTTTCACTGGACATTGTAAATATTTTTCACAAATACACTTGCTACACAATGAATAACAACGAACAACAATGAATGAAGCCACTTTTGACAGAACAGGTCCCGGTAAAAATTTAGAATACTGTAATACACCACCGCCGATATTAACCAACAGATGCCAGAAGGATAGTACAAACACCAGGCAGTTCCAGGCGCTGTCCGGTTTTTGCTGCAAATAAGTATGCAGGCAGCTCCAAAATGATGCCTAGCTCATATACCTTTGGCGGGAGCTGTCCGATTTTTGCTGCAAACGATCCGGCAAATTTTTCTGCTTCGAATCGAACAAAAAAGTCTATTTCATGAAAAAGTGGAGCTGCCTGGTTATTGCACCCAACCCTTCAATTGAATTACTTCTTCATTTGAGTAATTGCAACCTTCTTCTCCTTCTTTTTCTTTGTCAGGCATTTTTATGTCTCTGCGATTCCGATAGCTATTTAACAATTTCGAGTTCATTTTGGACAGAGTACATCGCATTTTAATACAGCGTTTAGTATTGAATATAATAATTTGCAATCTTTGTACACCCCTGGCTCCCAAGCATATTAATTCATAACATTTGTACAGCCCTAGCTTAGTAGCTTTTTGCAGCTGCAGGGTTCGCAGTTATAAGCGTCTTGATTTCGAGCAATTTAAAATTCATCCCGTGAGAGCAAGAAGGACAGCCTATGGTGTTTTACTGGCATGCGGTGACGCGTTCAGCGTCTCTGACGTGCCTTGCGCTGTGATTGGCAGTTTCCGTGGAGTCGCAGACAGTTGTTCGCGCGGATACTGCAGGTGGTCGTTAGCGGCCTAGTCATTGAGCCCCGGCCTGTCGGAGAGAGTGTTGATTTGATATTTCTATTTCGTGCTGGCGTCTCTGTGCTTTATGCGGGGACGCCTGCCTTCCGTTTTCCGTTTGTGTTGTGTCAGCAAGTTGTGAAATTTACCGAACAATAGTTACCCTGTTAGGCGTGTGATGGTCGAGGTGGCCCGTTACGCAATTCGCTCTTTATAGTGGACCCCAGGGAGACTTCGTAGTTTTCCGATTCATGTCAGACACACCCAGGTGCCAGCTAATTACCGACACTGCTTGGATGCTACCGCCGCTGCAGGCTGAGCCCGTTAATCAGGTACAAAATTATGCAATAAACTAATTCCGCTGCAGGTTTATGCGAACTATTTATTCAAGTTTGCGCTCGAGACAGTGCTAATGCAAGAGTACACTTTGTGTAAAAGTTAACGTTGTATTTTAACCTTTTGTGCTGCGAGGATGCTTTGTTTCTGTAAATTAAGTACCAATGCAAGAGTACAGTCTGACTAAAATCTATCATTGTATTCTAACCTTTTGTGCTGCGAGGCAGCTTTCTTTCTGTAAATTAAGTACCAATGCAAGAGTACACTCTGGGTAAAATTTAACGTAGTGCTCTAATATTTTGCCCTGGCAGACAGCTTTGTTTGTGTAGATTAACCGTTCATGTTTGTTATTATAAATATTTCACTGTAAGTCTGGTTATTCGAGCCCAAGTTCAGGCTTTGCTCTCGCGCGTCATGCCTGTTGAGGCCTAAATCGACGTTTCATCCCTTTCGGCCTAGATTTGTTATTCGGCTCACCTATGCGCCGAAACCTTTAGTTAACGCGCCTCTCAGGTGGGCGTACTTTATAAGCCATTCTTATGAGCCGGCATAGGTGCCGACTATACTTGTATTTTTGTATGGTGTTTGGTAGGTCACTTGGTGTGGCCAATAGATGTATTAACCGTGCAGTCTTATTCTTTACCTTTTTGTGTTTTGTGCATGTTTGTTTACAAGGTGACTC
Source organism: Agriotes lineatus (assembly GCA_940337035.1). Classification (NCBI taxonomy): domain Eukaryota; kingdom Metazoa; phylum Arthropoda; class Insecta; order Coleoptera; family Elateridae; genus Agriotes; species Agriotes lineatus. Next base: position 49,019 of record CALNHX010008771.1, read on the forward strand.
TGTCACTGTGTTGCGACCATTGTAAGGTGAGGCCCGGACGTGGCGGATGAGCATTTCAGGTAGGTGTTTGTGTCTGTTGCTGCACCGGTGTTTCCGAAATATTTATTTGAGTACTTCTCGCCCCATTTAACCCTCCAGGTCCGGTTGAACGTGGGTATCTTGAGTTGGATCTGGTGGCGTCCATTTCTTTAGCAATACCCTGTATATAAGTCGGCACGCTTGCCCTGCGGTGTACTGTTTTGAACTACGCCCATCTCCCTGAGCGCATTCGATCCGAGAGCTTTAGCCTGTTTTTAACGGTTCTTAGGGTGAGCGTGCCTCATTTCCCGGATTTGTTTAGCATTCGATACTCGCCCATCCGTGAGTGTCGTAAGGTTAATTTAATACTGTAACATCTCCTTCAAGCTTTGGACATTCATCCGTTGCGACATTACGTTCATTCTGTATTTGATTGTTTGATCTTTCCATCTCTCTGTCGGCTTTTCTAGATTTCTTCTTTCTTTTGCTTTATATCTGAGATATCTCTTGGGTAGTCTATCATTTTTTAGATACGCTATTATAAAACCCAGAAATTTGATCTGGTTCGTTACCTTAAAATGCCAATATTTGCGTATTATTTATTGAGATTTTGAAATTGCAACCTTTGGTATTTCAATTACTTCATGGGATGATAATTGGTAATTAATTACTTTTAAGGGTAATTGCCCAGCCCTGTTATTAATAATTAATATGCTTAAATTTTGATATAGTAATTTTACTTTTGCCGCTTCTAGAATCTCAAGAACATCGTACACATTTTTATATTTTTATTTGTGTAACTTTGTGGGACGCTTTAGATATAATGAGCGCAACTTAATGTAATTTAAAACTCTACTTTTGTTGTTCAATATCTTTAACATATGATGAGTTTGACTTAAATATGATACGTCAATCAATCTTTCAGATTTTTGAATGACTTCAAAGAAGTCATTAGTGCTTGTTATTGCTTAATTATTAAAGCTACGGCGCTTGATTTTACTTTTGGTATTTTCTTTATTACAACCTCCTCGTTTTTTCTGACTTTAGATATTTTTAAGCTCAGACCGTACACTGTAAATAAGTTTTATTTAGACTGTGAGTTCGACTAGTTTTTTTGTTATTGTAGTTGACGACTGGCCCTCTTTTGTAATTTGCTTCTTTTTGTGTCATCGCATAACCTTAATACTTGATCCTTACTCATAACAAAAATCGTCAAGAGTTGGAGGTGAAGGGCGGTACACACAATTTGGTGGCGCAACTTTAGGGCAAGGTTAAGTTGATTAAGTTCCACTTTAGTTGGTTAAAAAGCAGTCTTTTATCACTGATCCCGCGTTTGGTGCGTGTTATATGTTAGCTTATTTTTTCACATATTGCCAGTACTTAGTTTTTTCACTGAGTTTGAATTGTCATTAAATTTTTTTCGACATATTTCAATAAATTTATGTTATAGATATAGTATTTTCATCTAGTATGGCTATTTAATAGTTCCTAATTTATGGATGCAACTATGTTTATACTTAAATGTTAAACTTGACAATTTGATTTTTAAGTGACTAATAGTTGTATTCATGAATTAGGAACTATTCCATAGTCATATTAGATAAAAATAATTTTTGATCATACCTTAATTTTCTTATTATTTGGTCGAGTACCATGTATCGCGTTTTGATCGCATCGTTAGGCTTACTAATGTATTCTCCTTCTTTAATCTTTAGTATACTTTCAGTCGGTTGTTTGTTGGGTTTTCTCTTCTTGTCTTTCTTGGCAATGATTGCTTACGTCGTGAGTTACGGTTAGTATGTTGGGATATACTGTAAGAGTTATGGGCTATGTATTGGTTAGTGCAGGTTTGAATCTTTGTGTGTGCTGAGACCGCGTATCGGCCTTCGATGTGTACATGTGCAGTGTACTTGGCTTTAGTTTGCTTTCTTTGTTCTTCTTTTGTTGGCTTTGTAGGTTCTGGTTTAGGGTTTGAGTTGATTATGTGTACGGTTTGAGGTAGCTTTCTTCCATTATTTTCGGATTTGTTTAGGGTGCTTTTTCTCATCCGTGCCTGTAATCTCTCGGGATGTTGACAGTTTGCAGGTCGTTAGTTGTAACTAGCTAGCTATACAGATTGTCCGAAATTCGTTTTGAACATAGGAAATTAATGAGTGCGACAAGGAAGACATAAACAAAATGTGTAGCAGGACAAAGATTGCATATAATCATGGCTAGGTAAATTTTTAAACTAAAATTAAGTCAATAAAACAAACAAACACTTCTGTCAAATATTTTATCTGTCATTAAGAGTATAAAGCGAGGTTTAAATATGCTATTGTTTACTATTTACAAAATTATTCCAAATCATGTCGGTTCCTCGATAATTTGTGTAAGATACAAAGACTCCAGCATATTTGTGGAGTAGATGTCATGATATTAGTATTCAAGTCCCCAAACCAAATACAATTATTGGTAGCGAGAGTACATGTCTGCTGAAATGTTTTACAGGAATTTATAATTTTAATTGGGTGCTTTATATACAACCCCAACAGCAAGTACTAATTTATTAATTTTAACCGTTAAACATAGTTGTCCAATGAATGAATTTTGTATATTAACTACATGTCGTATATTACACTAGCTGTTACCCGCGACTTCGTTCGCGCGAGGTTCGTTATTTGTGTATTAAATAATGACTAATTATTTTCAGTCATCTCATCCCATCCTATCCCATCCTATCCTTGTCCCCGTCCCTTTCTTCGTCCCCATCTCCGTACCGTCCCATCCCGTCCCGTCGCGTCCCGTCCCCTCCCCTTCGAACCCATCTCTTCCCTTCCCTTTCTGTCCCGTCCCGTTCCGTCTCGCCCCGTCCCATTTCGTCCCTTCCCGTCCTGTCCCTTCCCTTTCCGCCAGTCCCGTCCCGTCTAGTCTCGTCCCATCCCATTCCGTCTCTTCCGTCCCGTCCCGTCCCGTCCCCTCCCTTTTCATCCCAACTCTTCCCTTTCCATCCCGTCCCGTTTCGTCCGGCCCCGTCCCGTCTCATCCCTTCCCGTCTCGTCCCGTTCGTCTTTTCCCCTCCCGTCCAGTCCCGTCCCGTCCTATCCAGTCCCGTCTCATTTCGTCTATTTCCGTCCCGTCCCGTCCCCCCTCCTTCCATCCCATTCCTTCCCTTTTCGTCCCGTTCCGTCCCGCCACGTCCCGTCTCGTCCCCTCCCGACCCTTCCCGTCCAGTCCAGTCCCGTCCCATTCCGTCCAGTCCCGTCTGTTCAGTTCAGTTTTATATATATATATATATATAGATTATAACCACGGCTATTAATACGAGGAGCGTTCAAATATGAATTATAATTTGAATTGAGCGCCAAAAACAAAGACAAGATCATAAGTTGTATATATTAATTAATGACCTGGAACAAGTCCTAACTTCATTCAGTCGTTAAGTCGTCACAATGTATTTTCTTCCATTGACAAGCATGAGTGAAGTGGGAGTGCATTCAAGCGTCGAACAACGAATTATTAGTAGATTTCTTATCAACGAAGATATCAAACGATAAGAAATATGTGTAAAAGTTAAAAGACAGTTTGATGCACAATCACTATCAGACATAAGCGTTTACAAAAGGAGTAAAGCGTTTAAAGATGGCTGCAAAGGTGCCGAGAATGAACCGCATTCTCGCCGTACAAAAACATTGACAACAGAAGAGAATGCTGACAGAGTAAATGCACTTATTTGAAACGGTCGTCGAATTGCAGTGTAGGATATTCCTTCTGCATTAAATATCAGTAGGAGTAACTTGAAGAAAAACGCGAACTCTCTGTCTGTGTCTCACAGTATAATGCTGAACCCCATATTGCTATTTACTCGCTGACTACGATTCAAAAATTGCAAATGGACCATGCTGCTGAATTTACCATGCATTTCGGACCTTGTTGCATCAGTTATTTATTTGTTTGGATCCTTAAGAGAGTTTCTAGGAGAAAAATACCTCGTTGTAATAAAGACATCATCGAAATTGTTCGGGAATGGGTGTTACAGCAGCCAAAAGAATTTTTTCTCGTGGAATACAGAAACTTCCGGCAAGATGGCACCAGTTTATTAAAAGAGAAGGAGACTGAGTAGAAAAATGACAAGATATACATTCGACTCTTTGTTCTTGTTTTTGAATAAATATTAAATTATAATTTATATTGGAACGCTCCTGGTAATATCAAAATACAAAATACAAAACCCATAAACTGTATTATAGCTCATTTGATTGCTTATATTTATATTAGCCACCACCAATCTGTATAATTGACCATGGGTAAATACTGGCTGTGGCAAGCCGTTAAATATATATTCGGTAATAATACTCTTCTGCCTGTGGCTAGCAAATTTAAGACCTCCAAATCTAAGCATTTCTCATATAAATTGCGTACCATTAATGTTGTCTCATTTATTAAAGCAATAGACACATTTACATTTCAAAGTATAATGTATTAAGAGCAAATGATTATTTGCATTGACCCAATATCAACATTTTACATAAAAATATCTTACTTATATTTTGTTTAAAAAAACACATGCCGAATAATATTCCTCCAAAATCGAAAATAGAAAAAATACCACATACTTTCTACTCGCACTATACGGGGTGAGTCGGGAAGAAAGTACTAAGCTCTGGACGTGTATATTTTTTTATGCTTTAGGTTTATTGTACAATCGGTTAATAACTAACGACATGTACAGATGATGAATTATAACAGAGGAGTGTATACTACACTCAAATTTATGACTAAAAAACCCAAAAACTATAATTCGATTTTCATCAGTTTTTGAATTACAGGGTCTCAAAAGTTTAAGTTGAATCAAGTAATCTGGCGCAATTTATTTATCAAGCAATAGCCCATCAATTGCCAAACAATAATCTGTAATTTGCAATTGATTGTTCATGATTTTTTATTTCATGTATTTATATTTATTTATTTATTAATCTTTTGCCTCTTTTAATTTTCGGTGTCGAGATGCTGTCATACCCCGCGGGAAGTGCAACAAAAGTAATAGGCTGCACGCGGTTTAAATTACGCTTTTCAGCATACAAACATACCACATAGTCAACAACCCTAAACCTAACTTACAATTAACTTAACTAAAGAGTTCAAATTCATTCCCGCTCCGAAACATTTTCGGCTACGGCCAGATTTGAAACCATGTCCACTTGGTTGCTAAGCACCCTGCTAACCCACTCAACCTCTCAGGCGGCCTATGATTTTTTAATATTTTAAAATTAATTTAAGGGCTACAGCTAGTATAAAATAAGAACTTCAAGATTAACTCAGAAGAGCAACGTGTGCTGTTCACATGCAATAATATATCTAATGTCGATGGAGATATCTTTCAAAATGTAATATAAAATTTTAAAGGTGATTTTTAAAAACTGTAATTTTCAAGCTAGCGTATGTATTTAAACTTAAACCTTTAAGACGATATAATTCAAAAACACATGAACATCGGATAAGAACTTTTGGGTTTTTAGTCATATACTGATGCGTAGTATATACTCCCGGAGTTTGGTACTTTCCTCCCGACTCTGTAGTTTTAGTTTTTTATTCGATTTTATGTAACAGTTATGGGAAGCACTTGAACGATGTTACAAGGAAAACCTTTTTTATCATATGTAACAAGTTTGAAGAAGTTCAGTGGCTTAGCGAGGAGGGTGCATCTTAGAACGAAATAAAAGAAATCTCGCTCGCATAGCCAAAACGGTTATTCCTGGAAAGATACGGGGACTTTTTTGCATTATTTTTAAGAGCGCCGCCTGGAGTTTTCTAGGCAAGTCATATTTTGCTAAAAATTGACATAGTAATACTTTCCGAACGGATAAATTCACGGAACGATAACGGCCACATATGCGCAAGTACCATGCTCGAAGTCAATTGTTCCACTGAAGGTTGGTTCCTCGCTCTAGGCGAGATTCACGGTATCCTTTCTGCTTTGCCGTGTAAATACAAAAATAGAGTGGTAGAGTTAATTTCAAACTCTTCTAACAATGCTAATATGATAATAATCCTTAAAATGATTAAATTACACTTTTTTCAGTAAGTAAAACGTATTCCACTTGTTAAAAGTATCCTGAACTGTATGCCCTTTGAATGAGACCTCTTAAATGAAAGGAGGGACCCATAAGGTACATGATTTGTATAGATTACAGAATGTTCGAAACTATAAAGAAATAAACATTATCAGCTGTATGTATACGGTTAAACCTTATTATTTTTAAGAAGAAATGTAAATGTTATCATAGCTGTAAAATTACACATTGCTTTGGGTAAAAATATGTATTTCCTAATTACTGCTTAATTCAAAAAACTACCTCAAACTGAATGTGGCAGAGGGCATGAATTACTACGAACGATAATGGGTTCACCAACAAGGACGCCAGGTTTAGTAACTTACCATGTCAGGCTCCGGTAAACCACGAGGAGAGATGAGCTATGACGGCTACTGTTGAAAGACATAAATTGTATACAGGAAAGAAAACAACTGCGGCTAGTATTGAGCTCAAAACATATGTTTATTTACAACTACGTTCAGAGAATACAAACAGCGTACCAAGTGGGCTCTATAAAAAGCAGCTCAGCGTAATACTAAATTAACAAATACCCAAATTGACAGTATCAGTCAACTTTAAGCGGCAGCAGTGCAAATTAAAATATACCTTTGCTGCGATTCATTGACCATAAATTAAAATTTACGCAAGCGCCGGGTCGATGTATGCTAAACGGACCCAGAAGAAAAAACGATTGACGGATTGACAAATCATATCGTATGGCCTAATAAGTTTAGTACACAAATATCATATGGGACCATGTGAGCAAAAGGTATTACATGAGATCGCATACAGAATCGATCAAATGAAGCCTTCGAGGGTCTATATTAAGGATGGAGATTAACTCTCAAGCAAAGCTACAGATTAATTTAACCTCGGCCGTCGCTAGCAGATCATTGCTGACAGCGCCTCCCCCCGGCAACCTCGCTGGCGCTCGTATCTCGGCCAATTAGGAGCACGGACGCTCCTGATAACTACCCCCATCCGTAAGTTTAGTTGGCAACCGGTACTCCGGCTAATCTGAAGCCTCAGCGCTGGACCCCACCATGATGCCGGCCAATGGCAGAGCCCGTCACCTTGCCGTGAAGCGTTATAAGCAGAAACGCGATCTGCAGAAGGCAGTTATTCTTATGGGGTTAAATGTATAGATCCCTCTAACGCTAGTCAGACTCGTTCGTAGCGGGTTAGATGGATTGATCCCTCTACGGCTTGTCAAGAGGTTGTAGACATCGCCCCCAGCTCATCCAGTACCGAAGTTCCCTCTGACTGGTCCTTGCGACTACGACGCGTCCGCGTACGTGCTCATCCAAGTCCATGGCGATGGTCTCAACAGTGACCACAGTGAAGACCTCGTAGATTAGTTAGCACGTAAGTTACTTGTAAGTTTTTTTAAGTTCTTTAGTATAAGTTGTATTGTTCTCCTTTTTCTTGTGTTTCTTTATGTGTATGTGCATGGTATGGACATACGCTTCGCAGAACTCGCTGCGCTCTGTACCTACCTATATTGTATGTGTATGGGTGTTATGCAATAAACCATTTAAAGCACACACTTGTATGTGTTAAACTTAAGACTTTAGTAACAAAATTGTTAAATTTTTCCCGGCAATGTTGCAGTGGCTAGAATGATGTCTTCATAACAGGGGAGCTGGGCCGTTAATTAATTATGACTGTGAATTTTACCAGGTGCGGCTCGTTCATTCGCCGCGCTTACCAAAGTGTGTTAAGAGTTTTAGGGATGTAGGGGAGGGTAGTTTTACTTTAGGTGCTGAACCTCAACA
>CALNHX010008772.1:0-56879 GCA_940337035.1 Agriotes lineatus
TAATTTGTCGATTTGAAACTAATCGCCAAAGTCCAGAAATAAATTGCTGCAAGAACAATTTCTTGCGACCGCTTTATCGGAGTAACGCCAGGTATTTCAAAATTTCGACCGCGCGTTCGCACTCTTAGATAAAATTAATCGCTTAGGGTCATTTTTAAATAGGTAATTTGGATTGGTTTTTCAATTCATTTTCGCTACTTTGTAACTGTCGTTTGCCTAATCAAGCATGGGGGTAATTGATGAATTAAAATTTGTTGCGGAAACCACGATGCAACGCGTGATTCGCCTCGAAAAGGTTGCCGTGGATTTAGAGAAAGACATCACGAACGTTAAGTTAAAGAACCGTTTACAAGTTATGGGTAAGGAAATGGATATTTTGCTTAAAACTTATCTTATAATGCCAAGCAAGGTATAGCTCGGTAGTAGTCGGGCCTGTCATAGCAGGGCCACCAAGGTCACCCAGTGCTGTAGGTACCGTATGGGGATATTGTTTAATTGGTAGGTTGGCTCAAACTGCTACAGCAGCGCTATCCCTATGCACTAAGATAGATTTCTATAAACCTTTGGATAATATGGTGCAGCGTTTTTGGGAATTGAAAAGCCTTCAGTATCATCGGATTTTAGTGAAGAGGAGGGGGAATGTGAAGATCATTTCCGTAAAACAATGTCGCGACAGCTAGATGGCCGATTTATTGTAGAACTACCATTTCGAGCTTCGCCCGCCAACATTGGTGATAGTAGGGCCTTAGCACTCAAGCGATTCCAAATGCTAGAAAAGCGAATTGCAGGAAATAGTGGTCTCAAGGATCAGTACACGGCATTTATGGAGGATTACTTGTTGCAGGGGCATATGGTTGAAGCAAAGCCTCTTCAGTCGGAAGGTGGCTCCGCTTATTATATCCCACATTATTGTATTTTTTAAAGGGATTCATTAGTGAGCAAATTTCGTGTGGTTTTCGATGCCTCGATGAAAGGTAAAGGTGGGTCATCCCTAAATCAAATCCTACATATTGGACCTAAATTACAATCAAACATTGTTGACATCTTGTTTCGTTTTCGAATTCATGAATTCGTTGTAGTCGCTGACATCAAACAGATGTATCGTAATATTCAAGTTGCAAAGAAGCATTGGGATTATCAGCGAATATTTTGGAGATCGTCACCTGAGTTGTCGTTGCGTGAGTTTTGCCTAACAACCGTGACGTATGGAGTGTCTTCGTCACCATTCTTAGCCATCAGAACTTTGCATCAACTCGTGGAGGAAAAAGGAGCTGAGTTTTCCAGGGCTGCGCATGCCATACGATTTAACACCTATATGGATTATATAGCTGATTCTGTGCAGTCCATTGATGATGCCTTGAACTTGCAGAAGGAATTGGTCACTTTGTTGCGAAATGGGGGGTTTGTGCTAAAAAAATGGATGACGAATGTAACACCACTGTTGGATCTGTTGGTTCCGGAAGATTGTGCGATGCCCTTAGAATCATTGTCGTTCGGTAGCACCGAGGAACCAGCCGCAAAAATTCTTGGTTTAGTGTGGAGGCCAATGACGGATAGTTTTTCGTACCAGGTGGATTCTCTTCATCAGCCAATCACCAAGAGATCAATTCTCTCGGACATTACACGGTTGTACGACCCTATGGGATTTCTGAGCCCAATCACATTTCTTGGAAAATGGTTAATGCAATACTTATGGCAATTGGGCTTAAAATGGGATGATCAGCCGCCGGAGAATGTTTTCCACCAGTGGTCCAGATTCCGGACGGAGCTTCCTCTATTAGCTGATTTTGACTTGCCACGCAATCTTCTAGTGGATAAGGCTATTGACCTCCAACTATATACCTTTTCAGACAGCTCGCAGAAAGGATTAGCAGCCGTTGTTTATTCATATTCTTATATGGGTATTTCGCCACTCTGCAAATTAAAATATTAAATAACGAAAATATTAACAACGAACGTTTCGAAGGACAATCTGCCCTCGTTATCAACGAATAACAATTAAAACTAACAAGAACTTATCTTTCTTTCACTGGAAGGAAAAACGACCAACCTCCAATGAATTATGTAAGGTCACTTTTGGAGGGGCAGTGTACCATATCAAATGTGAATATTTGGACTGACTCGCTCGTTCGTGGCATTGCGATGGATTCAATCACAACCCAACCGTTGGAAGACTTATGTGGCGAATCGCGTGAGTCAAATTCAATTGCTCGTTGCTCTATCTCATTTTTGCTAGGTGCCTTCTGCTCTTAATCCAGCCGATTGTGCTTCCCGTGGTTTATTTCCTCAAGAGCTATTAGCGCATCCACTGTGGATTTATGGTCCAGACTGGCTGAAATAATCCAGGGACTGGCCTTCTCTTCCCGAACTCAGGCAGGAGCACCCAGAATCCGAACCCGAAGCTCGAATATTGACGTTGCTTTGTGACGCTAGCCAGGAGCTCGAAAAGAATAGCATAATTGATAGGGCTATTTCAAGGGTTTCGTCTTTATTTGAATTAAAACGCATCGTCGCATGGATGCTACGGTATATTGGTAATTTAAGGTCCCTTGGTAACCGAACTAGTGGACCTTTAACTGCTGAAGAACTTAGTCGTGCACTTCAGATTTGCATAAAGAAGGTGCAATGGGATGAATTCTCGGAGAATATTAATCGGCTATAAGCTGGTCGTCACCCTTCACATCGTTGGCGGAGGTTGAACCCGTTCCTTGACTCTGAAGAAATTATACGTGTTGGGGGGCGGCTTCGTCATTCCTCCATTAATTTTGAAAGGAAGCACCCCAAGATTTTACCAAAATCACACCCTTTTACAAACTTGGTAATAGACTACTATCACCACAGTTACATGCATGCTGGTCCTCAAAACTTGCACTGCATTATACAGGCCCAGTTTTGGATTTTGGCTGGTCGGGACGCCATTCGCAAGCGTCTCGCAAAATGCTTGACTTGCTTTCGAACTCAACCACCGCCCATCCAACCAATAATAGCAGTCAAAGCGTTCTTCGTAACAGGCGTGGATTATGGAGGACCTTTCGAGATAACGATGGGACGATTGAGAAAGGCAAGGATCCTAAAGGCCTACGTTTGTCTGTTTGTCTGCTTCTCTAGGCAGGTGCTTTTCAAAGATTTATGGCTCGCCGTGGAACCGTCAAGAAAGTGTATAGTGATTACGGCACCAACTTTGTCGACGCTAAGCGCAAGTTAGCAGAGTGGAAGCAGGTAGTGACGTCCGATGCGTATAATCAGACTGTGTCGCAAGAGTTGGCAGACAAAGGCATTGCTTGGCACTTAAATCCCCCTTCCAGCCCCCATTTCGGTGGAATTTCGGAGGCAGGCGTTAAGAGTGTAAAGAACTTGCTAGCCCAGGTCATGGGTAACCAAATTCTGACCTACGAAGAGTTCTACACTATTCTAGTGCAAGTGGAGGCAGTGTTGAATTCTCGGTCTTTGACACCGCTAAGCAGCGACCCGAATGATTTGGAGACGCTGACACCTGGCCATTTTCTCCTACTGGAACCCCCTGTAACCTTGATAGAGCCAGACAGTCCTATAGAGAACGTTACTTGCCTTCGTCGATGGAAGCTCGTTCAACAAATTTACCGCTCCTTTTGGAATCAGTGGAAGAAGAACTACTTGTGTACACTGCAACAGCGTCACCAATGGAAGAAAGGGTGTCCGAATATGAAAGAGGGCACGTTGGTTCTCATTCGGGAGGACAACATCCCTACTTTGCAATGGCGATTAGGCCGAGTTACGAAAACGTTCCTTGGACCGGATGGTGTAGTCCGCATAACGGAAGTAAAAACGGCTCGTGGCATCTTTACGCGTGCAGTGGTAAAGTGGTCACCGTTGCCGATTGAGTAGAATTTATTGCTGTTGTTGCGTTTCCTCCTTGTTTCGGGAGGATTGGTATTGGACTTGGAGAAACGTCTTCTTGTTGTAAATTAGATTAGTTGTGTTGTTGTTTGTTGGACCTGGTTGCTCCAAGGTGGGGGAGGATGTTTAGGCCTCCAGGCGTTGCAGTTAGTTTTTAGGTAAAAGCGAGGGTCGCGTTAAGATAGGAAAGGTGAGCCGCCTGCCCAATATCGAAGGCAGCAACAAAGACGCGCGAAACAATTGCTAGCGTAAGCGTGTTCCTGAGCTCTGGCGAGTCGAGTGAAATATTGCCGGCGCTGTCGTGTTCTTAATGTTAACCGTGTGTATGAAAAACTGTTCTGCTAAATAAAGAATGTATGTGCAAAAGATCTTCGAGAATTCCATCTACAAGTAACGCTTCGCATCAGCTGCAGGAGGGACACGTACCCCAGCCATAAATAATTTGGTAGCTCTCGACTAAATCAAAATTACAGTCCACTGCTGCTATCGTAGTCACAGTCACAATAGTCTAAATCGTGGAGATGCGAATGCAGTTTCCACGGGATTCCTCTTTGTTGCTTAACAGTGTTTTCCATAATCCAGTCTAGCGTGATATTAAACAATAGGGGAAACAGTGGACAGCCTTGTTTAACACCCTTGAGGATTGGGATATTATTGCTTGTCTTTCCTTTATGTAAGACTTTGCAGTTTGCGTCTTTATGTAACTCTTTTCCAATGTTAATAGTCTTTATAGGTACTTTTTTCTTTTCTAGGATTTGCCAGAGTGCTAGTGGATTCAGGAAGTCAAAGGCGCGACGAAAATCTACAAACGTTATATACAGTGTGTTTCTCCACTCGATAGATTGCTCAATTATTATGCACAGGGTGTTGATGTGGTCCATGCATGATTTCTCCGGTCTAAACCCGGCCTGCTCCGCTCTCAAGGTTGGTTCTAGATGTTCAGACAGCCGTGAATTTAATATATGGGCTATCAAAGCCGGACAACTCGGCGCAGCCGTCTCGGCGCCGCTACTTCGGCGCCGCCATCTCGGAGCGGGGCCAGCTCGGCGCCGGAACAACTCGGCGCCGAGCCATCTCGGCGCCAGCCAACTCGACGCTAGGCCATCTCGGCGCCGAATTCAAATTCGCAAACTACAGTGTGCACTGCGTAAGAAAATTATTATAAACAAATAATCAATAAAGTGATCGCCAACAAGGTAGCATCAAATGGAAAAAATATATTTAGAATTTCTTGGAAAATCAAACACTGACGACCAGAGGTGGTTACAAAGTGATTACAAAGGGGTCAAACAAAAGTTGTCACGTGACTTCCGTCATGAGTAAAATTTTTTTTTTTAAATAATTACGAAACATGCATTTACTACTCAAGATAGCGACACATTTTACGAAAACAAGTTTTCTGGCTTTGAGATTGTTCAGTCAGCTAAAACTAACACACAATAAAAAATCTCATTGAAATCTTGCTTAAATTCCGAAAAATAGCACTTTTTGCATTTACACAATTTCGAAAACGCCATTTTCTAACTAAGTAAAGTGCCTTTCATGTGACAAATATTTCTTTAATGTTTATTTCCCAAATCAAAGAATTTTATTTTTAACAAAGTTTTTTTATTATGAAATAAAAAACTTTTTAAAAAATATTTGTTTTTCCATAGCAGTCTTTGTTAAAAGTAAAATTCTTTGATATGGGACCTAAACATAAAAGAAAATGTAAGAGATCAAAGTTGGCCGAGGATTTTGAAATTTGGTATAGCAGCCTAGATGTTGATTCTAAACAACTTTTCTTAATAACTTTTTGTCGTATTTGCTACATAAAAGGCACGCTACTCTGCAGTAAAATAAGTTTTTTGAAAACTTCTAAGGCATACTGGATTTTTCAAAACTGAAATGCTGTTAGAAATTCGCCTTTAAACAAGTAGGGCTGAACCTCAAAAAATGAAAATTTAAATCGAGAATTTTATATCTTAAAAGAGTCGTTTCACCTATCCGGCGACACACTGTATATACAGGGTAATTTTTAAGTTGATTCTTTCCTTTTACCACGATAGAAAGCTAAAAATATAAGCTTTTTTTCTCATTTGACACTTTTTCCGAAATATCAAAACTAAAGGAGGTACAGGGTGTTAAAGTTTCAAATTAAAAACTAAACTTTGGCGCAAAAGCGCCTGAACAATTTTATTTTTGTTTATCTCTGTTGTCAAGCAATGACCTCTCAACTAGTTTCCCATTGTAATTTTCTTAATGTTATTGCTACAATAATGGCTTATGTTTATGAAAATAATGAAGGAGTGAATATGCTTATTATTTACTGGGAGTGTCGTCAAAATGCCTCTGCCGCATCGCTCTGATAAGCGGAACGTGTGTGTAGAAGCGAATGCTGATAATTTTGAGCATATCATTTAAGTTAGATTAAGTTTAGTTTAATTTTTGTAAAGTAATTTTAGTTCTTAATTTGAAACTTTAACACCCTGTACCTCCGTTAGTTTTGATATTTCGCAAAAGTGGTAAATGAAAAAATAGCTTACTTTTTTAGCTTTATATCCTGGTAAAAGAAAAGAATCAACTTAAAAATCACCCTGTATACAGGGTGTCCGGAAAATACGTGTACAACGGAAGACCACAAGTTCCTTTGCCCAAAATAAGTTGATTTAAAATGATTAACTTTTTTAAATGTTTCAACCCCCTGAATAATCACTACAATTTTTTTTTCTAAATAGTTACTTTAATTTATAAGCTATTTCCTCTCTTACAATATTCTAGTTGGGTGAACGGTTTAGCCACAAAAAATATTTTCTAAATCCCTACAAGCCTAGTGTTGAGTTACAATTACCTACTGATTCAGGCTTGCAGAAAATATTTTTTTGTGGCTAAATCGTTTACCCAACTAAAATTTTGTAAGAGAGGTTATAGCTTCTAAAATAAAGTAGCTATTCACAAAAAACATTGGTAGTGATTATACAGGGGGTTAAAAAAATATGGATGGATAATTTATTGTGACAATGTTTTTAAACACCCTGTAATTTTCAAAATTAAGGTTTATTCCACAAAAGGCTATAGTTTACTGGTACAAACGCATGGCCAAAAAATCTATCAAAGATTTTTCGACTTACTTGAAAAACTAATCATTTTTGAAGACCTCTAGCGGCTCAACTAAGCAACTCTGTATATAAGTAAGTTGAGTTAAATCATCATATTTCGGGCCAAGGAACTTGTGGTTTTTCGTTGTACACGTATTTTCCGAACACCCTGTATACAGTGTGTCCCCGGATAGGTGAAACGACTCTTGTAAAAGGTAAAAAATTCTCGATTTAAATTTTCATTTTTTCGGGTTCAGCCCTGCTTGGTTATAGGCGAATTTCTAACAGCATTTCAGTTTTGAAAAATCAAGTATGCCTTGGAAGTTTTAAAAAAACCTATTTTATTTGAAATCGGCATTAAAGTACCTCGAAATCGTCATTAAAATACGAGAAGTAATCCATTGTTTTACGACTTTTTTGTAGGTGGCGAAGCGACAGATAAACGTCAACCGACATCAACATAACCTACAAAAGTTGGTTAAAATGTTGTAATTTCACAATTTTTAGATTTCAAATAAAACATAGTGTAGGGGAAAGGGTTGTACCTTGGGACGGTTTTACCTTGGGACAGTTGCTCTCAAAATTCAACCACTCTAGCGGTAACTCTCAGAATTACATATTATGTTGGCAACCCTATCCTTTGTTTTCCCACCAAGTCATTTTAGTGTCAGTCATTGCTTGAAGCGTCAAGAGTCAGATTATCATTTTCGTACGTTGAAAGTAAAATTTCACTGCAACTTCCAGAACGTATACAAACAAGGTAAGCATCATTATTGGAATTATTCTTCGTAGTACTGCAGCAGGATTGTTTAAGCACACAGCCTAAGCAAAAAGTTATTAAAAAGTAGATTTAATTAGAGGTTAGAAAATTTATTTTGTCAAAAGTGTGCTTGGTTGCACCTTAGGACACTTTTCTGGTTGTACCATAGGACGTGTGCCAAGGTACAACCAACTACTTCATCTGCAATTTAACTAAAGTTTGTGCAATTTTAAAGATGGGCAGAAGTGCAACAGGGAAAAAGAGAGCGAAACCAGATGCAGAAATTATGGAGGCAGCTGCCAATGATGTTATCACAAACAAACGGTCTCTACGAGAAGTAGCGAGAGATTATGGTTTGTCAAAAAGCACCATTGGTAGGCACCTAAAAAAATACAAGTTGTCTGGTCAAACTGATTTCAAATATGAAGCCAACAATGCAACACAAAAGGTCTTCACCCGTGAGCAAGAAGAAGAACTTCTCTCCTATATTTTAAAGGCTGCGCAGTGGAACTTTGGCTTGACCGTGGACGAAATGAAGAAATTAGCTTTCCAGTATGCCGAAGCAAACAATATCAAGTATCCTGAAAATTGGAATGAACATCGATCAGCAGGGAGACAATGGTACCGAACTTTTCGTAATTCATATAAAAACAGAATATCTCTTCGAAAACCGGAGTCTACAAGCCTAGGTCGAATGGCCTGTTTCAACAAACCAAATGTTGAAATATTTTTTGGAAAACTTCGAGAAATCTATGAAAGGTACAACCTACAACCTCAAAACGTCTGGAACCTTGACGAAACAGGTTGCTCTACAGTTCACAAACCGTCACGGGTCACGTGGAATCAACATTACAATGATTGCTAGCATAAATGCTGCAGGAACGTTTATTCCCCCAGCCATCATATTTCCTCGTGTTCATTACAAGGAACACATGATCAACAATGCACCACCCGGTACCCTTGGTATGGCAACTTCTAGTGGTTGGTCCAATGCAGAACTATTTGTGAAATATCTCAAACATTTTATCTCTATGGCAAAGCCTTCTCGTGGCAATGAAGTCCTTCTCATTATGGACAATCACGAAAGCCACCTTTCGTTAGAAGCGATTAATTTGGCGAAAGAAAATGGAATAGTTTTCCTGACGTTCCCACCCCACACCAGCCACAAGCTCCAGCCATTGGACCGGTCTGTCTTTGGCCCGCTTAAAGCCTATTATAACAAAGCTGCTAAGGATTGGATGATTAGCCATCCCGGAAAGCCGATTTCGATTTATGATGTCTCAGCATTGTTGGGAAAAGCATTCCCTCTGGCATTCACTCCAAATAACATTACCGCGGGATTCAGGGTTGCCGGTATATGGCCGTTCAACGCAGAAGTGTTCGGAGACGACGAGTTCTTGCCTGCTGAAATGACAAACAGGCCATACCCTGCAGCAGCAGCAGCAGCTGAATTACAATTGCCAGATGCACTTGAAGAGAGGGAAAATATCACAGAGCAATCAGAAGAGACACCTTCGACAAGTGATGCATTTCAACCATCTACAGCTGTTACTCCAGAACAAATTCGTCCATTTCCCAGAGCTCCACCTAGGAAATCCTGTGGTAGAGGACGAAAACCTGGGAAGTGTATGATTGCCACAGACACGCCAGAGAAGCAGAGAATTGAAGAGGAAAAGAGTAGGAAGGGCACGTTATTCCTGAAGAAAGAAGCTGCTAAAAAAGCTGTGAAATTTTCGTCGTCTTCTTCTGATGAGGAATTACCTGAGCTCGGCGACAGCTCAGGAGGAAGTCGATTCTATTCTAGCTCCGAAGATGAGTATTTCTCTCTTCCTTCTTTCTTTCCACCTAACGAAGGTCCGCTGATTTACTCCAAAGGCAGTTGGGTTCTAGTTAAGTTTAAAATAGCCGGTAGAGCTACAGGAGATGTTTACTACACTGGATTAGTAGTAGAACAAGACAAGACTGAACCAGAAGTGATCATAAAATTTCTAAGGAAGCAAAGAACTCATTTTGTATTCCCCAGCGTCGATGATATCAGCAGTGTTAATCTGTGAAATATAGTGAAAGTATTGCCAACTCCAACGATACGTCGCGGATTTCATTCCTTTAATATTTTATTCCCACAAGATCTCAATTTGAAATGACATGTATTCAATACGTTTTATAACCAAGGGGTTTGTTTTGTCAACCCCCTGGTTACCAGTTTTACGTGCTGCCACGTTTGTGTGATATATGGGTTGCTTTTAAGCCCATATATCACTAATTGCCCTAAGAGGTCGAAATCTCATCTTCTGACCACTGTGCGGTAACTTAGGGGTTGTAAGTTACTAGTTATGGTTAAATAAAACACCCACAAAAGAATAAATAACTTATATTAAAAGAACTTAAAAATTTGGATCAAGTACAAATTAATTTTACACTATCTGATCAATGGTTAATTAACTGTAGCTTCGTTAAAAGGATTGATCAAAATTATGCTTAATTTTTACGACATCAATTTACTTTGGAAGGAAAGAATAAATCTAGCGGCGGCCCTTTGAGTTGGTTAATATAAAGTAACAACAATTACGTCTGACCTGTTACTCCTGCGTTGGCTACTTCCCCTTGATTTGATTATTTAGTTTAAACGGCGCGACCGTGTTCAGTTATAATAATTTAAATATGTTCGGCTAGATGTTAGATCCCCTGGTTGGCAATCCTTGAATTTGGAGTGGCTTGTCACATGCACTAGTCACCTAACGATTTGAATATAACTTTCAATTTTGACTTAGGTTGTTTCGCCCGGCTCGCGGCATGGCGCCGGGACGCGGTCGCCCGAAACGGCTTTTGCCGGTAATTAGTTATTATCTCGCGGGATACGGGAAGACTGCTGTCCAGTTCGCGTTCCCCAAAAGGTAAGTTTCTTTCGTGAATAGCCGGGAGTTCCCGTTTTGCCAACTTGCCAAAATGGCTTTATTCTTAGCGGCTCTTGGTACTGCATGAAACCAAACTGACTCATGGGTTCTCACAGTACAGAAATTGCATGTTTGCTGGTGCAGCCCGATTCTAAGAAAATTCTGCCAGTAAGTTAATATCGAATTTCTTGAC
This sequence comes from Agriotes lineatus, assembly GCA_940337035.1. NCBI lineage: Eukaryota > Metazoa > Arthropoda > Insecta > Coleoptera > Elateridae > Agriotes > Agriotes lineatus. The sequence goes on from CALNHX010008772.1 coordinate 10,801, forward strand.
TTCCCGGATGCAATTCAACCGTTGCTTGGATTATAACAATGTAACCTTTTACGTGCTTAGTAAATGAAATTTTGCGTTCGCAATAAATTTAATGTATGCAGGACCGGCTTTGTTTTATTCTTCCTCATGACAACTTAAAATCTATAAGATTTATAAATATAACGCAATTTCTTGCGGGTTGTTACACTACTCCCCGCTTTTTAAAAGTAGGCATGTCCTTATGGACATGTCTGCTTTTTTTTAACAAAAACCCTTGACTTCCAAGTGAAATTAAATATTAATGCTGATTATATTGACCCATTTTCCTTAATTTATTGCCCTAAAGTGTCTTTATGCTTCATACCGTGTTTTGCGCTCACTTGTTTTTATTGCTCTGCTTTGTGACGCAGTTGACTTCGCACTACACTTTTTTTTTAATATGATTTGTCCACTGATTTTGTTTTAATACTCTGCTTTTGAAACACTCCCGCACTTCGCGTTTCACTGTTATGTTGACGTGGGGTGTCATCCTTCGGCTGTAGGCTGCTGTTTTTCGGCTCTGTCTTCTTCCTTCTGATAATTTGTTTACTTACTCCTCTGCAATATCTTATTTTCTATCCTTTTCATTTGTGTTGTCGCCTTTATAAATTTTTACTTTATTATTTGCACCTCTTCTTTGTATTTATTTCGGGCTTCATTACCAATATTTATTATTTATTCGTATTAATTATTATTGTATTATTTGTCTATCTTCTTCATCATATTTATTTGTAATTTTATGATTACTTAATTATTATTTATTCATGGTTGTGTTTGGAATTTATTTCAATGGTAAAGGAAAAGGAAGGTGCAACAGAGGCTATTGTTGCAGGTTTGACGGCCTCCAGAGTAAAAGATAATTAAAGGTGGAAAACTGTATAAAGTGGTTGATTTTATATAATGATGAGGTGAAAATGATATATTTCTTCTTCGATTACTAAGGTTTGAGTCGTTGTTTTATTTATTTGCGATATTACTTCTGCTTTCCCATGGTACATTAGCTGATTCCTCTGTCATAGGCGGTGTCTTGTAGTAATCCCGTACTATTTCTTCATAATTGGAATTTACACAATGACTGTTGTATATTCGCATGATATTTCTGAATTTAAGCTAATTTACTTTTCTTCCCATTTTACTGTAGCATAATATTCCTCCGTATTCCTTGTTGTTGCTGCAGTTACTATAAATTTTTACTACGATTGATCGTCTTCATTGTACGATCCTCATTCGCATTTGGCGTCTTCGGTTACTTCACCTACTACGCTTCCTATTGCTGTAGTGGTACCATTAATTTATATTTTTCGTATTACTTCATTATAAATTCTTATACTTTCATATCTATGTACGCTTCATTATTCTTCTTGTCCTGGTGCCTTAATAACGGTTCGCTGACCTTTGGCTACCCTTGAGGACCTTAAATGCATCCCACATTGGGGTATTTTCCTGGTGCCTAAATAGCGGTTCTCTGACCTTCGGCTACCTTTGAGGAACTTTAATGCATCCCATATTGGGTTATATTTCATGTAACCTCTACCAAAAATGCGTAAACTTTATATTGCTTAAATTCATTCCTTTGTATGATTTTTCCTTGTAGTCCTGCTGTGGAATTGGGCAATCGGCTATGTCCTGGCTGGATACTGATGTAATGTTGTTGGGTTTGTTCCTTTGTACGTTATAATCGCGAACTTGTATGCGCACTATTCACTTGGTATTAGTGTTAACAACGGTATGAGCATTTTTGTTAACTTATCAGTAATATGAATTTTGTATAAGTAATGTTTCTAATTACCACTTTTAAATCTTATAACTTAAAATCAAATATTTGGTTTAACCATCAATGTTGAAACTCTAATGAGAAACATAAACCACGTTGATAATCATTGAAAAAATAAAATAAAAAAAAATTCACATGTTATTATATTGAAAATTAAAATTGGTTTCTATTTGCCTAAGCAACCGTTTCTTTTTTTAGCTTCGCATTCATATTATTAATGCAAAAAAATTAATTTGCAAATATTGACACTTAATTATAGATTTCATAATTCTTAATTAAAATAATATTTGTCATTTAAACAATTCTCATTGAAACTCAAATGAGAAACAACACACGTTTATAATCTTTAATAGAATTAAAAATAATCCTATATTTTTGTATTGAAAATTAAAATAATTTATATTTGATAAAAAAACTGTTCCCCTTTTTAGCTTCGGCTGTTTATTATTAGTAATAAAGTAATTATGTTTAAAAATGTTTTAAATGATTATTTCCCATTATTCTATTTCCTTGCAATTCCTATTATGTTAGTAAGCTTTAAAATATTATTATTCCTACTTAATATTAATTCCCATTATTTTCCTTACGTATCTATACCCTGATATTTACTTTTATTAAAAATATTGTTAGTAGTTATTAATTGTTTTTGGTACCGAATAAGAAAATTGTTTTAATATTATTGTATTAGTGCTTTTCACTTAAGCTTGACCTTGAAAATTTACTATGGCCAGTGTTTATTTATTTTTATTCTATCATTGTTAACGATCTGAAGTACTAACATCGTACTTTATATTTATTTATTACTTTATGCTTTTTCTTATTCGTTCCTAATTTTTGGACGTCTATTGGTCGCCTTTTACGACCCGCTAGACTCCTAAGCGGTGGAAATATTCTAAACCCCGTTTTCCACACAGGGAATAAACCTTGGGATGTCTTTTTGTCGCCTTTTACGACACGCCAGACTCCTGGGCGTTGGGAATATTCTAACCCCGTTCCCACACAGGGAATAAAATTTTGCTGTGATATTGCTTTTACTTTTCATTCTTATATTTATTTTATTTGTTTCCTTATGTTTCCTTATTTATCTTTATTATTTATTGTTGCCTTAATGATTTTTATTGTCTATTTGTATTTTATAATAAAACGTCTTCTCAAAAACATATCTGTTATTTGTGTTAAAAAATTTACTAGTATACCAACTCATATTAAATTATCAAATAATTTAGAAACCTATAAACGCAATTTAAAAAATGGATTGTTGAACAGTCCTTGGATTGTTACGCTTTACTAACAGAACTTTTTGAATAATAATTTTTCGTTGTTATTTTTACCTGATTGTTCCTAAAATTTTGATATTTGATTATTGTTTTATTTTTATTTTTATAAATACCAATCTTTATTTTAACATACTTACCTTACGCCTTGCTTAAGCTTGTGTGTGGCTAATACTGTGTTTATTTTTGTATTATTTATATATTTTGTTTATTATTTAATAATTATGTAGTTTCTTCTTTATTGCTTATTTTTAAACTTGATATTTTTGGATTTGCAATTTATTTCGGTGAAATTTATAGTTTTAGCTTCACAATTTATTTTGGTGAAATTTATATTTTTAGCTTCGCGATTTATTTTGGTGAAATGTATGTTTTTAGCTTCTCAATTTATTTTGGTGAAATTTATATTTTTAGCTTCTCAATTTATTTTGGTGAAATTTATATTTTTCGCTTCAAGATTTATTTTGGTACGGGGAGGTAGTATTAAGTTTATAACAATTTTATTTCGTTTTTCTTCGTATTCTGCACTTTCTTGATTTTCTTGAATTTCTTCTTCCTTTTTTCTTCGCCTAAGTTTTGTTTCTTCGATACACACGTTTTTCACTTACCATATTTACCTGTTCCTTTATATTACTTCCTTGGAACACTTCTTAATAATTCGGTACCTTTTTACTTACCCATTTTAAATATTCTTCATTTATTTTCTTAGATTCTTCTTTCGACTCCCTACGTAATTTTTCTTCCTTCTTTTTCTTCCTTACTCTATTTTCATATTCTTGCTGCAGGATTTATTTTTCTTCTTCTTCGCTTAGTTTTCCAACACTGTGGATAAAAATATTGCCTACTTCATTGGCATTTCCATTTATATGCTTTCTCCTAGCATTTTTACCTTTGTGAACCATCGCTTAATGAACTTTTTCCTAGTTCCTTGTCACTTTTTCTCGTGACTTCTTCGGCATTGTTTCCAATATCCTCTTTGCGCACTAAAGAGTTTAAGATTGCGTCTAGGTGATCAGCCTGTATGACGTCCCTCTTTTTATTGGTTTTATTAGCCTACTTCCTTGCTACTGATTCTCTAGCTGCGGATCCTGTTTTCGGTTCCTTTGAGCTTTTTCTTGAGAATCTTCGAATTGTGTCACTCCACCTCGTGGACAATCCAAGAGCGAGTAATGTTGCTGAGTGCAACCTCCGTCTCGAACCTCTGACGATGATTGAGACCCACAATTCCCAACTTTACTTTTTATGGGTATTCCATCGTTTTTCCCTCCTACTTGGGGTTACTGGAATCCCTGAGATTTCTTAAATTTCGCATTGTGTCACTCCACCTCTTGCCGAATGCAAGAGCGAGTAATGTTGCTGAGTGCAACCTCCGTCTCGAACCTCTGACGATGATTGAGACCCACAATTCCCACTACAATTTTTATGGGTATTCCGTCGTTTTTCCCTCCTACTTGGGGTGACTGGAATCCCTGAAATCTCTTAATTTTTGTACCTCACAGCTATATTTCCTTATTTTTCTTCCTTCTAAAATATCTTCATTATAATCTTCTTGTGTATCGCTATTGTTGTTAATTTAATACCTCCTCTGTACTTATTTCATTATTAATTTAATTGTACCGCATTTTAAAATTGTTAATCATTGTTTTGGATTGGCGCAAATTGTTAATTCCCTGCCCCATACTGTTAGGGTGCAGGTGGAAAATTTTTTCACCGTTTTATTATTAATTAGCCAAGCATAACTTAAAATTTTTATTTACCTTATTGTGAGTTCTTCCCTAGTCCCGATTTTTTTTAAAATTTCCATAGTACTTTCTTGAGTTTACCTTCGCCTTACAGTTTCTATTACTGTTAGCGTTATTACCTTAATATTTTTTTGTATATTACCTACTATTATAATTGATTTTTTTCTAACTGTGCGTACCTTTATAATTTTAAAATTTATTCTAGTGTTGTGACTTTTTTCTTGCATTATTTCCCGTGTAATTGTTGTAATTGGGTGACTGCCACCCTGTCATTTGATTATTCTGATTAAATCCGCCCTGCGGCTTATAAAAATAATGTGCCCTAGCATTGTCAAAATTAGCATGTCCCCTAAAAAATTATGTTGAGTGCTTTTCTCCTAGTTCAATTCAAAGAACCAGCACTTCGCAATGTGATTGTTGCGTCCGCAATTAAAACAAATTTTATTTGGTGTTGTACGCCTTGTAAAAATGGTAAACCAGTAGCTGTAGCTTTCGTTTCCGAGTTTAATTTAAAGAAACAGTATTTCGCAATGTGATTATTGCGTCCACAATTTCAACAAACTGTATTTTGTGTTGTGCGAATTGTGAACACTGGATTATTGTTTTGAAATTCATTAGCCCAAATTTTTTTTTCCATAATTCTATTTGAATTTCTTCGGCTTTCTCTACATTGAAGTTTTCCATACACTTAATAAAGGTCCTAAATGTTTCATATATTTTAGTTTACCCCTGTTCGAAATTGATTAAAAAGTAGTTCCTCGTTCTTTCCATTTTATTTTTAATTATAGCCTCGAATGCTTTGATAATGTAGCCCTTCTACGGTATTTGCTTTTTGTAATGTGTGAAATTATCAGCTAAATGCCCCCGATTATTTTAAAATTGGTATATATATGCACCTATACGTGAAACCTTCCAATGCTGTAAACTGTGAACTTATTTTTCTGTTACACGTATAAACTAATTGCCTTTATGACTCACTAAGTTATTACTTTGTACTTGTCCTGATAATAATAATTTTTACAAGTTTTTGTTTGATTTTATTTATGCGACGCCTATGTGTGCCACCTTTGGCAAAGTTGTAAACGATCTTTAGTTGCAAAAATGATGCAGGAATTGTATTTATTGTGAATGTTATCCCTAATTGTTGCAATTTATTAACAGAAAAATTGTTTAAAATTGTTTTATTTGCCTACCAATTTTTAGCCCCTTTGTACCGCTTTCACAGTGTCGGGGGTAGAATTTGGTGCTAAGTTTAGAGCGTTCGAATTGTTTTAATTAATAGTAACACTGTTGAAATTTCATAATTATTGTTGTTGTCTTATTATACACAGAAACCTACCAAAATTTGTTGCTCCTAGAAGACAAACGTAGAAAAAACATGTAAAATCGCACAAAAATAAAATTATTTACCTAGCTGCAAGCGTAAAAATTGTTAGAAGCACACATTAATTTGGGCGCTCTCTGTAATTCCTTCCATAAATGTGATTTGATTTCCTTTTGATAAACAATAGATTTTATTGGGGGTTGTAGCATTTCTTTTACCTAGCTATGATTGTTTGGCTGCCAAATTTTGCAACCTATGATCACCCTGCGTATTACAAACCGATAAAATTCCTTGCAAAAACTCCTTCGTGCTGAATTTTCATATAGGGGTTGAAAAATCAAGTTATAAGGGTAGTTTAAAACCATTGCGACCATTTTGTGCTATGGTTAGCAGATGTTCATTAATGTAGGTGTTTAAATTTTTATAAAAAAACTAGAAAAAAAATTGAGTTTGTAGGGGTTGATACTTTAATTTCGAGGTTACTGCCTTTAATTTGGAAGCTGGGGTAGTTCGATGCCACCGTTTTGTTCTATGGTTGGCAGAAGTTAATTGAACTAAATGCTTAAATAAAAAAATAAAAATAAACATGTTTCCGTAAATTTTCTTTGAGGGTTGCTTTTAAGGGCTGTAGTTAAGGGTAGTTTTCCGCTGCCACTACTTGTAAGGGTTGGCAGATGTTAATTGAGTTAGATGTTTAAAATTTATTTTTCCAAAAACTGAAAAAAAAATATTTTTTTCTAACTCTTAGGGGTTGAAAACCTTATTTAAGGGTGTAATCAGAGGGTAGTCCGTAGACCGCTGCCACCATTTATAATATAAGGTTGGCAGATCTTCATAGATTTCAATTTTTATAGAAAACGAAGAAAAATCTAGGTTGTTTTTTCTTGTTGTTGAGAATTTATTTCGGGGCTGTAATTAGGGGTATTTTAAACCGCTGCCACGATTTATGCTATGGTTAACAGAATTTAATTGATGTATATATTTAAATTTTTATAAAAAACGAAAAAAATTCTTTAGGGGTGGTTTTTAAGGGTTCCTATAAGGGTTCTTTGTAGACCGCTGCCACCATTTATAACCAAGGGGTTTGTTTTGTCAACCCCCTGGTTACCAGTTTTACGTGCTGCCACGTTTGTGTGATATATGGGTTGCTTTTAAGCCCATATATCACTAATTGCCCTAAGAGGTCGAAATCTCATCTTCTGACCACTGTGCGGTAACTTAGGGGTTGTAAGTTACTAGTTATGGTTAAATAAAACACCCACAAAAGAATAAATAACTTATATTAAAAGAACTTAAAAATTTGGATCAAGTACAAATTAATTTTACACTATCTGATCAATGGTTAATTAACTGTAGCTTCGTTAAAAGGATTGATCAAAATTATGCTTAATTTTTACGACATCAATTTACTTTGGAAGGAAAGAATAAATCTAGCGGCGGCCCTTTGAGTTGGTTAATATAAAGTAACAACAATTACGTCTGACCTGTTACTCCTGCGTTGGCTACTTCCCCTTGATTTGATTATTTAGTTTAAACGGCGCGACCGTGTTCAGTTATAATAATTTAAATATGTTCGGCTAGATGTTAGATCCCCTGGTTGGCAATCCTTGAATTTGGAGTGGCTTGTCACATGCACTAGTCACCTAACGATTTGAATATAACTTTCAATTTTGACTTAGGTTGTTTCGCCCGGCTCGCGGCATGGCGCCGGGACGCGGTCGCCCGAAACGGCTTTTGCCGGTAATTAGTTATTATCTCGCGGGATACGGGAAGACTGCTGTCCAGTTCGCGTTCCCCAAAAGGTAAGTTTCTTTCGTGAATAGCCGGGAGTTCCCGTTTTGCCAACTTGCCAAAATGGCTTTATGCTTAGCGGCTCTTGGTACTGCATGAAACCAAACTGACTCATGGGTTCTCACAGTACAGAAATTGCATGTTTGCTGGTGCAGCCCGATTCTAAGAAAATTCTGCCAGTAAGTTAATATCGAATTTCTTGACTTCCCGGATGCAATTCAACCGTTGCTTGGATTATAACAATGTAACCTTTTACGTGCTTAGTAAATGAAATTTTGCGTTCGCAATAAATTTAATGTATGCAGGACCGGCTTTGTTTTATTCTTCCTCATGACAACTTAAAATCTATAAGATTTATAAATATAACGCAATTTCTTGCGGGTTGTTACAGTTTCAATATGTTTAACCTAATTTCATAATAAAACACATTTATAACCCAAGTCCTGGTTCATTTTCAAATAATAAAAAATATGATATTCAAATGTTTGCCATGTCCCAAGGTAGAACCAAAGCTGTCCCAAAGTAAAACCACAGGTTGTACCTTGGGACAAAAATCACCAACTGATTAAACGATGAGTAGTGGTATACGGACTGGTGATAGCAACAATGTTTGTCAGCTAGCAACTGCCTACAGTTGTAGCCTCTTCAGGGCCAAAAAGCTTTTGCATTTGAACCAAAGATGTCTGTACAATAATTAAAAAAGTAAAAAATGTCCCAAGGTACAACCCTTTCCCCTACACCTCGGCACTGAAGTTCCTTTTTATCTTTCATGTGGTTTATTTGCCATAGTTAAACTTCAGGGCCTTGGTATGCAAACTACTATTACTGTAGAGTAGGGTGCCTTTTATGTAGCAAATACGACAAAAAGTTGTTTAGAATCAACATCTAGGTTCCTATACCAAATTTCAAAATCTTCAAGCAACTTTAATCTCTCACATTTTCTTATTTGTTTAGGTCCCATATCAAAGAATTTTACTTTTAACAAAAACTGCTATGGAAAAACAACTATTTTTTACAAAGTTTTTTATTTCATAATAAAAACACTTTGTTAAAAATAAAATTCCTTGATTTGGGAAATAAACATTAAAGAAATATTTGTCACATAAAAGGCACTTTATTTAGTTAGAAAATGGCGTTTTTCGAAATTGTGTAAATCCAAAAAGTGCTATTTTTTTTTTAAATTAAGCAAGATTTCCATGAGATTTTTAGTGTGTTAGTTTTAGCTGACTGAACAATCTCAAGGCCAGAAAACTTTTTTACGTAAAAATTGTCTCTACCTTGACTATTAAATACATGTTTCGTAATTATTTTAAAAAATGTAATATTTTACTAATAACGGAAGTCACGTGACAACTTTTGTTTGGCCCATTTGTAATCACTTTGCAACCACCTCTGGTCGGCAGTGTTTGCTTTTCCAAGAAATTCTAAATACTTTTTTTTCATTTGATGTCAGCTTTTTGGCGATCACTTTATCTATTATTTGTTTATAATAATTTTCTTACGTAGTTACTGTAGTTTGCGAATTTGAATTCGGCGCAGAGATAGCCTAGCGCCGAGTTGGCTGGCGCCGAGATGGCTCCGCGCAGAGTTGTCCCGGCGCAGAGCTAGCTCCGCGCCGAGATGGCGGCGCCGAAGTGGCGGCGCCCAGATGGCGGCGCCGAGATGTCTTAAACCCCAACAGACTACAGCAATAATCCAACCACTAATTATGGAAATATGGGAACAGTAGAGAATACCTACCCCATCGAAAGAAAACTTAATAATCAAACTGCCCAAGAAAGAAAACCTCAGTATATGTGATAACTGGCGGAGAACAACATGATAAACAAAGTTATAGCCCAGTTATCACATATACTGAGGTTTTCTTTCGTGGGCTGTTTGATTATTAAGCTTTCTTTCGATGGAGTAGGTATTCTCTGCTGTTCCCATATTTCCTTAATTATTGGTTGGGTTATTGCTGTAGTCTGTTGCAAGTCCGCTTTAAACAATTCTGCTGGGATTTTATTCGGCCCTGTTGCTCTGTTTTCTCTGAGTTTCTTTAGTGCTATTTTAATCTCTGATATGTTGGTAGGGTTCCTGTTAATATTTAATGCAGGTGCACTTATTCCGTCTATGTTTACTTGCTCTGGGGGTTCGCTAAAAGTACCAAAAGTGTCCTTCCCATACCTTAATTTGGTGATCGACATCTGAGATGAGGTTTGCAGAACTGTCCTTGAGTGGTTTGTGTCTATATGATCGTTTATTACCTAGTTGTTTGCACTTCTCTAAGGTTTTTCCTTCGTGCCGCTTCTTCTGCTTGCTGTGCCGGATTGTTTGTCCATCTTCTTATATCGTTTCTTGCTGATCTTTTGACTTGTCTATTGGTTTCATATAGTTGTTGTGCTAACTGTTGTTTACTTTCCATGTTCTATGTGGCATTTAGTTGACCTTTTATGGTTCTTCTTTCTTCCATGATCTCCCAGGTTTCATTCGATATCCTCTGTTGTATTCTTTTTAACACCTATTACTTCTTGTGCGGCGGTATGTAGTGCATCCTTGTATTCTTCCCATTTATGTGTTCCTTGCACTTTCTCTTCTTCACCATCTGCGTTTCCTGGTCTTTTTCCGTGAACTTGCTGGGAAAGGTTTTATTTTACTTTATTTCTGAAATCCCGTAGTGGAAGGGATTCTTTAGCTTAGCGAGGTTGTACTTTTCCTTTAGGGTATTTGAATTTCTTTGTTTGCAGCTTTATTTTTAAGACTCCTATAAGTAGGTGATGACTAGTTGCTAGATCTGCTCCCCACTTATTGCGTACATCTTCCAGGGATTGACTCCATCTTTTGTTTATAGTAATGTGGTCTATTTGGTTTGTCGTTCTCTGATCTGGGAAAACCCAAGTGATTTTATGAATAGTTTTATGTGGGAATAAATACCCTCCAATGCATAGGTCGTTGTTCACGCAGAATTCTATAAACAAATCGCCATTTAAATTTCGTTCTCCTATAAGCCATGCGTTCCCATGATTCTCTCAAAATCTGTTATCTGCTCCTGTTTTGGCGTTCAGGTCCCCCATGACTACCAACATGTCGCCTTTTCTCTGCTGGCGTGTGGTTTGCGTAGCATTGGATGATGGTGTGCTTTCTCGCTTTAGTGAAGAATCTAGCTACTATTATCCTATCTGAAACTGGGGTCCATTCCAATAAACTTTTCTTGGCTTCTTTGGTTAATAGGAAGCCTACACCATTTGCTCTGTTTTCTTCCTCAGCCCGACCTGAGTAAAGGAGTGTCTTCCCATCCGCCATTCTAGTCTCCCCTTGACCTAGCCAGCGTACTTCACCGAGCCCTAGAACTTGTAATTTATATCTGTCCATTTCTTTAGTAACTTGGCTTAGACAATAAGATTCTAAAAGTGTCGTTACATTCCATGTACTAAATCGAGTCCTTGTTTTCATGCCAAAAATCGTCTCCATGTTATCAGTCCGGCTATCATTTACTGAGGTTTTTAGAATCGTTTGATTTGAGGTTAAGCAGGGGATTGGCCTACCACCCGAGTCCGATGGTGGGATTGCCACCTTAGTTTTCGGACAGGCAACATTGATACGGCATTTGCTCAGTAATGATGTTATGGTTATCCCGCCATTACTCGGTAGTCAGAGCCCCGTTAGTTTTCTTGCAGGGTGTACCACGTGCAGGTGAGGTTGACATTTGGATGACTAGGTGTTGTTGCAGTCCCTTACTCCAATAAAGTATGTATTATTATTATTATTATTATTAGAATTATTAGTATGAATACTTCAAATTGAATTGGAGCTGATTTATCAAGTTACTGAATTCTACAGCAATTTATCCACAACTAATCGTAAAAACGTGTTCTTGTTGTTAAGTTGTAGATATTTTATTAATCATACCTTTGTTATAAGTTAAAATATTAATATGAATACTTCTGAGTTGTAGCTGACGTATGAAGTTAAAGAATTCTACAGCAGTTTATTCACGTTTAATCGTAAAAACGTGTTGTTAAGTTGTAGATATTTTATTAATCATACCTTTGCTATAAGTTAAAATATTCATATGACTACTTCTAATTGAATTGTAGCTGATGTATGAAGGTCAAGAATTCTACAACAATTTATCTACATACATATAATCGTATAAACATACCTTTGTTATTAGTTAAAATATTAATGTTTGTTTTGAAGAGTTTCGGCAGGAATTTCCAAACCTTGTGTTCCATTATAACACTTTTCGTTGTTGTTGATTCACTGCGCTAAACTTTTTCATGGGACTGGATCCGTTTCACGCAAAGAAAGCCGCAATCATCCTCCCACAAAAACGGCAGAAGTAATTGAAAATGTAGGACAGATTATGGAAGACGTCCCTCGAACCTCTGTACGCCATTTGTCTTAACAAGTTCAGTTGGCAGTTGGCACCTGCCACAAAATATTAAAGAAAGACATCACGTCTATCCCTACCGTTTGCAGTCTGCACAACAATTACAGGAAGCTGATTATCATCAGCGTTTCGAATATTGATAATGGTTCCTAAATACCCTCAATGACGACTTATTGGAGAACGCTTTTTTCACGGACGAGGAATGGTTTTATTTAGATGGCCACATTAATTCTCAAAACATGCGTTGGTGGAGTTCGGAGAAACCTAACTTTATGGTAGAGACATCTTCAAAAAATAGGAGTAGGGACGGCTATTTCAAGGCGTAGAATTATTGGGTTATACTTTTTTGAAGATAAACATAAGTAAGACAGTGTTTATTTGTTGAAAAATCAACAAAGATATTTTTCAGGCACTTTGACTGCAGAAAGGTATCGAGAATAGCTTTTACGGCCTTTTTCGAAGAGCTTCACTGCGAACACAACATATGATACCTTAATATGATACGCAAATTTTTCAACAGACGGATTGTTAGTCGAAACACACCAGTACCTTATCCTGTCAGATCTTGCGACCTCATTCCATGCAATTTCTTTCTGTTGCCGTATTTAAAAAACTGTATTTTCCAACAACCAATACATGACCTAAATGAACTGCGGAACAGAATATTGGAGAAAATTAATGAAATTAATAACGATCCGCATATGTTAATAAATGTCAGAAATGGGATTGTGCGAAGAGTTCGAGCGTGCATGGGTGAAGATGGTAAACATTTTCATCATTTGTTATGATTTTTTTATTGCAATAAATTACAGTTAACACCATTTGATGGAAATGTAGTGTTTTAAAGTTAGTCTTAAATGTTTGCATATAACCATATAAACGTGTTGTTGTTGTTGTTAAGTTGTAGATATTGTATTAAACATGCCTTTGTTATGTGAGGGTCGCGTAATTACAGACATTTTATTTTATCTTAGCTTCGTATTTCTAATCAAAAGTACCATGCAACAAAGGAAGAACATACATAAATAAACCTGGCAAAGTCCAGATGGAAGAACAAAAAACCAGATAGATCATGTGCTGGTATCAAAGAAGCAGCAAAACACAGTCCAAAAAATAAAGTCATGCAGAGGGGCAGAGATTGGCTCCGATTACTTTATGATCAATATTAAAATAAACTAGCTCAAACCATCATCCAGAAAAGCACAAACCTATTCAATGAGAGGTAGAGTGAAAAACATGAAAATGAAAGAGGTACAAAACAGGTACCACGAGCTCGAACGTAAACTACAAGAAAGTCCCACTGAACCAGAAATAGAGAACGAATGGAACTGTACACAAATGACATTAAAATAAAGTGCAAAAGTAATTGAAGTAAATAAAGAAAGAGGAAACAAAAGCTGGTTTGATCAAGAATGTAGGGAGGCAATCTAAAATGGCAGAATGGGAAAGCAGAGATGGTTACAACCGACATCGAAAACCGAACAAAAATACAAGCAGACTAGAAACAAAGTAAAAACAGTATGCAGAAGAAAGAAAAGAGAAAGTATTAAGCTGGAAATTGACAAACTGCAAGGATATTACAGTGCACAAGATGCAAGAAGGTTTTACAAGTCGGTAAAAGAAGAGAAGCAGGGATATCCACAACAAACCATAGGATTGAGATATAAGGACGGTGAGCTTCACATAGAAGAAAGAGAAATAGCAGAACTACACAAACAGTATATGGAAGAAATATTTAGAGGTGAAGGAGAACAAAAAATAGAAACAAAATGGGAGACAAAACAGAAGCAAATCCACCAACTTGGGAAAGCTTTCAAAGAATAGTAAGAAGGGCAAAAATTAACAAAAGCCCAGGAGAGGACAATATACAAATGAAACTATTAAAATATGGGAGTGAGCAAATTCAAAGAAGAATTTTTGAACTGATTCAACTAATATGGTCAAGAAAGGAAATGTAAAAAGACTGGGAGAAAGCAGTGATTTGCCCGATATTCAAAAAAGGTAATAAACAACTACCACAAAATTACAAGCCAATCTCCTCTTAAATTCGTCGTACAAGATTCTAGCAATGCTTATCACTGAAAGAGTGAAAATAGAGTCCCAAGATAAGATAGGAAACTACCAGGCAGTATTTAGAGCTGGTAAATCGACAGTGGACCAGATCTACATCATAAAACAAACACACGAGAAATTTAAAGGGAAAAATATAAGAATTTATGATTCTTATTGATTTCCAACAAGCCTTCGATTGAAAAATGTTTTAGAATTTAGAATAGCAAAGTAGGCTAGGAACACAATGCAAAAAATCCCGATGAAATATCTTAATAAATACCGGAGATATGAGCGTTTTAAAAAAATAATTTTAAAATGTAGTACATGACAGTAGCAACACAATGCAAAAAAGCGCATCCAAATATCTCAATAAATAACGAAGATACAAGCATTTTAAGATTTTGCTCAGAAACATTAGAAAAATGTTAGAAATGTTTAAAATGTAGTACATGACAGTAGGAATACAATGCAAAAAATCCGATGAAATATCTTAATAAACACCGGACATATGAGCGTTTTTAAGATTTGAAAACTAAATTTTAAAATGTAGTGTATGACAATAGCAACACAATGCAAAAAGCCGCATACAAATATCTTAGATAGATAAAAAGAGTGGAGATACTAAATGCAATGGAAGAACTAAAATACAGCAAAAAAATAATTTCACTGATAGCGATGACACTAAAGACAACAAGCAACAGAGTGACATTTAAAGGCCGTAAATCCACAGAATTCAAAAGCAACACAGGCCTAAAACAAGGGGACCCTATCTCACCACACTTATTTAACATGGTTTTAGAACACCTCATGAGGAAAGCAAAAATAAACACGAATAGTACTGTAGTTAATGGCCCATATCAAGTACTAGCATACGCAGATGATCTGACAATGATGGTAAGAATGAAGGAACAGCTAAAAAAACTATTAAAAGGATTGGAGAAAGAAGCACAAAAGGTAGGAATAAAAATCAATGTAAAGAAATCACAGTACTAGAAAACATAAACAGAGAGGAAGAGCAAGAGCTGTTGATAGAAGCTGAGTCAACAAAAGAAAAGCTAATCTTCAAAAGGATAAATAGTGCACCATACTTGGGAGTAGAAATAAATACAGAAGGAAGCAAGAAAAATAAATAACAAGCAGAATGATAAGTGCCTCAAAGTGCGCGGATGCCCTTAATCGCTATACGTTGAACAAAAGTGTATCCAGTGACGTAAAAGTGCGACTATATAAGACTATAATAAGACCTATTTAACATACGCGAATGAGACGTGGATGCTAACAACAAAAGAAGAAAACAATCTGGCAACATGGGAACGTAAAATCCTAAGAAAAATATATGGTGGAGTCAAGGAAGGGCAAGAGTGGAGAAGACGAACAAATAGGGAATTACCAGACCTATACAAAGAAGCCAACATAAGTACAGTGCTGAGACAAAACAGACTGAGATGGTTCGGGCACACAATGCGAAGAGAAGACAACGACCCAATCAAAAAAATAACCAAACAAGAACCGCAGGGAAGAAGGAAAATTGGAAGACCCAGGAAAACATGGTGGCAGCAAATAAAAGTAGACCTACATGAAGCCGGTATTAGTGAATAGGAAGACGAAATATGGGACAGGAAGAAATGGACAATAAAAATTCAAGCCATAGGCCAGACGGGCATGTGGTGCTATATATTATTATGATACATAAAGTAGTATGGTTAATCATAGCAAAGAAATATTTCAAAGAAATAAAGATGGTGTGTTGTTGCAATCAAATTTAGAAAAAATGTAAAAAGATTTGTTGGCTGATTTGAATTTGGAAATGCAGAGTAAATAAATAAAGTAAATTGTAATTTTATTTTGAAAAGTTATTACATTTGAGTATTTCATATTGGTGATTGGAGGAATAGATAGATAATGTTAATGTGAGACAAATATACTTGCTCTAAAAAAATATAATTGTAGTATGTATACTTCAGATAATGTAATTTAAGAAGTGGGCAGTAATAATCGTATCTAGATAAGAAAAAATTTGAATATCTAAAAATAGATTACTTCATTAATGAACCTCGCTCTAACGAGAGTCTTAATTGTAATACATAATTTTAAAATAGTATAAAAGTGTTTGCTTGTTATATTACATTAATGAGAGCTATTGCATATTAAAAAGTAATACAACTGTGGTGCTTATGCATTCCAATATATATCGTATTTCTAGGAAGGACACATTTTATTTTAGGCATTTTATTTCTAGGATAGTAATAACCCGCATTTTATAGATGTATTTTATGTATGATATAAGTAACAATTATATTACGTAACGAAAGCTTTCGTTTGTTTTGCCAGTTTGTAATTCGACTCCTTTTGCAGTTGTTGAGCCCGCCTCGGCGAGAGAATCAAAAATTTCTATATTATATTTATGGCCAGAAGCTTAGACGAATTTGAGGGACAAATAGCCTCCAAACCGCCGACTAAATTAGTTTGGGAATTTATTAATTTACAATTTCAGCCAAGGGAAACACGTGTCCAAGTGGTCGTGAGAAACAGCAAACGCGACGCAAAAGAATTAAAACCGTCGTGGGTTTTGGAAGGGAAACTATCAATTAACATCGCGTCGCTATAGCAACGAAATTTAGATTTTGTTATCATTGGCGGACGCCCCGCTACACAGGATGAAGGGGTTCTCGTAAGTTGAATAAAACATTCGGCATAGGATGGAAGAAGGCAGAAAAACCAAGTCTGGTGCATGTGATAGTTCTAGGCGTAACACGAAGAACTGCTACAACCGCTGATCACTTATTTAACCCCTATTTTATTAGATACAGCGCAAACTAACATCGTGAGGCCTCTCTCTGGCCTCGTTAGTAAGTGAGCGTTGCGTATCAACTCTTTATTGTCTCTCTATTATTTCACTTAACACCGCCAGGCTATAGTAACAAGACTCCGGCCGGCAGACGGCCCCCTTGCCGCTGGGCGAGATAACAACGTACGCCCGACGTCCGGGTTAGGCTCCGAACAGCGCAATAATTGAAAGAGTAATGTAGTGATTTTACTTTGGCCCTAATAAAGAACGATCGCTTGCCAGGATGTTATTTTCTTTGGTGTAAGAGCTGGATGTCTCCAGCCCCTATACAAACTGAGTAAAGTTAGCCTAAGTAAGGCCGCTTAGTTGAAGCACCTGTAACTCCATCAAATCACCAGCAATAACCAGTAAAAATACACAACGTAGGCACATACACGAGCAAAAAGGTAACCAGGATGTGCACCGTTACAGTTATAGGTTAAAATATTAATATGAATATTTCAAGTTGAATTGGAGCTAATACAAGCTAAGAAAGTCTGCAGCAGTTTACCTACATATAGTCATATAAACGTGTTGTTGTTGTTAAGTTATAAATATTTTATTAAACATACTTTTGTTAATTAGTTGAAATATTAATATGAATACTTAAAACTGAATTGTAGCTGATGTAAGAAATTAAACAATTCTACTGTAGTTTATCTATATATAATTTTATCAACATGTTGTTGTTAAGTTGTAGATATTTCATTCAACATACCGTTGTCATAAGTTAAAATATTAACATGACTACTCAAATTGAATTAGAGCTGATGTATGGAGTTACAGAATTTTACAGCAGTGTATCTACATATAAACGTGTTGTTGTTGCTAAGTTGTAGATAGTTTATTAAACATACCTTTGTTATAAGTTAATATATAGATATGAATACTTACTTCAAATTGAGTTGTAGCTGATGTATAAAGTATACAGTAGTTTATCTACATACCGAGTGTTTCACTTAAGGTGCGAACATAGGAAAATAGTATGAGAAACCGTATATATGCAGATTCCTGCTTGTCACCTCAATTGATAGAATTGATAGTGGTATCAATAGAAAGAAAGAAAAATGCGCGTAATTTGATACTATTTTACTTGAATGTTGTTGCTTGTTTAAGATAGAAACAGCTTAAAACTGTAATAAATATTTTGCATTTTATTCACAAAAAACAGACCAGCCATGATCAAATTTGTTATGCCAAAATAAATGTTATTTTCTGTCAGTTATTAGTTCACGTATTTAACTAATTACTATCAATAATAATGTTGAATATTTTAATGAAGAGAGGGTATTTATTATCAAAACATTTTAGAGTGGCGCCAGTTTACGCATATTTTGTGATTTATTCTCGGTTAAATTTAATAATCGACCTATTTCATCTGTATCAACAATTCATAAGTTTGTGAAAACATTTGAAACTACAAGCAAATTTATAGCAAGTACATAAAAAGTTCTCCATTCTACTGTAAACAATAACCCAATCTTTTATAAAATGCCTGCTTTGCATTAGCCAACTGTCTATCTGTGATTAGTCTACACTCCGCAACGATTATTTCCCACAAAGAGTCAATATTTGGGTGGCAAGGGGCATACAGCGGAGTCTTACTGAACACCTACAGAACTTGGATTATGTCGACAATATCTGCCTGCTCAGTCCAAGAAAGACAAACCTACAAGAGAATCTAACTTGGGTCTGTACAAACGCACGCACATAAGGACTTAAAGTAAATGTAACAAAACTAAAGAAATAAGAAGTGCAAATGCTGTTATGACAATAGCCGGCTAAGGTACTAAATAAACAAATAGAGGCAGTAAAGAAATTCATAAATCTTGATAGTATTGTTTCACTTGCTAGTGATGCTGATTTGGATGTTGAGTCCAGAATTTAAAGAGCCAGATCTGTATATGGGCAACTAAAGAAAGTTTAGGCATCTGGTCAGCTGTCTGTTAGTACTGAGTTAAACATTATTAACTCAAACTAGCTGAAACCCGCGGCATATGCCGCATTTAAAATATAGGACGAATTTAATAACTTTTGTTGCACTAAAGAAAGTTTTAAAAGCACGCTAGAGATTGGCAGTAAGGAAAAGTTCCAAAAAAATATATTTTCAAATAGGAAGTCTCTGGAAAAGAAACGCTCGCCTCTGGAAGGCGTCCTAATTAATACGACGTTGTTGGAAAGCAGTAAAAAAATCCGGAAAGAATTAATGCTCTTATGAGATTATATGTGAGAACTATTTGCGCCACCAAAATAATTTTCAGCTGCCTGCAATCTGTGTTTCTTTTCAGGTTTAAGCCGTTGAGGCGTTGAGCGTCATAAAAATATAAATGCGGTAACTCAAGTCTCCAGTTACACCGTTACTGTTATTGTTAAATAAATCGATTAATTATTATTTCTTTGTCATTTTAAACTGGCATTATTATTATTATCTCTATAATAGCAACCATAAGTAATTGTTTATAATGTTTATATCTTAGCGAGTTAATTTTCTTCTTAAATCGCTAGTGAATTAATAGTAGATTGTTCTACAAGTTAAGAAAAGTGAGAGTTTTCCAGCGAATGTAAAAGTTTTACGTGAGCATGGAAGAATCAAGCTGTAGCCCGCGGCGGATGCAGCATTTAAAGTTTTGCGCGATAGATAGATATACTTTATTTGTGACATTACAAAAAAAAAAATCTTTTACACACGTCTACTATGGCAAATGCTACACCAAATACATACAATATATACAGTTTACATGTAATTATATATATTTATTCCTAATTCAGTACGTAAAACATGCTTAGAGCCAGTCATTGAAATTAAAAGTTAAACATTCATTCATGTTGAATAAAGCGTTATTTATTAAAAATGCTTTAGTATAACTAAACTTTGGCACTGGAAGTTCCCTCACGTGGCCAGGCAGACAGTTAAAAAATACAGCCCCATAATAGATGAGGCCATTGCTATCCGCATTCAGTCTGTAAAAATTTAGTCTAATTTTGACATTATTCCTAGTATTATAAGAATGAACATTCCTGTAGGTAGTAGAAAGATGCATGTTTCCTTTAACATAGAGTAAACAGTAATAAATGTAGATACACGGAAAAGTTCAAATACGCAATTCAATAAATTTTGCTTTTACATCACTTCTGTAGGACAAACCAGTAATGATCCTTACAGCTTTACGTTAAAGTTTAAAAACACGTGAGGAGCTTGACGAGTGCCCCCAAAATATTACAGCATAACTCAGCAATGATGCAATTAGAAAATGGTAAGCTATTTCTCATAGTCTTTTGAAACAGCACCATATAATTAGTTGTCTTATTAAAAATATAAGTTTTTCGAGATATTTTTCGATATATTATTATCGATATGCATATTCCACAAAAGCAATGGATCCATGCAGACCCCTAGAAATTTCATGCTATTAGGATCTGTAAAACCATTTATTTTTCGTTGAGAGAAGACCATGACCTGTGTTTTCTGCTGGTTTAGGGTCAGATCATATGCAGTAAACCAAATTGATAAATTGTTTTGTACTACTTTTATCTCATTAAGTAAAACGCTTAGATTAGAATTTGACTTTATTGTCGTAGTGTCATCTGCAAACAGCGTTATGTCGGCTTCTAGTGAGCCATTATGCAGATCGTTGTTGAAAATTAAAAATAACACGCGACCTAATATTGAGGTCATTACAGCATGTGAATTGCTTTCTGTTATCTAGGTATGAACTAATAATATTCAAGCTTTTCTCCTGAAAACCGTAATATCACAATTTATTGTTTAATTAACAGCTAAGTGATGTTTGGTTAAACAAATAACAAAGAATTTATTAGCATAGCTGTTAATGAAAATATATAAATCATCATTCTTACTACGAATTGACTATACATTGTATGCAAAAACCGATATGGTACAGCTTACAGGTTCTAGATGAAGCACGGTGAAAATTGGAACTAATGTTAGAATCTAGTAATTTCCAAGTTTTGTATTGGTAACACTTTTGACATCTATCATACTGACATTAAATTGTTAACCTTATTTAAGCTAAACGACACAATAAATCGGAGGCGTACTCAACATTGTGGTATGGCGCATTTCAAAACAGAATTAACAACACACCAAAATAGTGACAATAGCAATAACAAAATAACAGAATTAACAAAATCAACAGCAACAGCAATTTTCACACTTTAAAATACAGATAATCTGTCATATGACGTTAGTCATTGCGCAAACGAAATCCCTCTACCCATCAAGAAGCCCTAAATCACTTTCAACACCTTGTTCTTTATATAACAATACTGGACACTCATCACCTAGATTTTTCATATTTTCAACCCACAATTTTACGCTTATTGCATCGTTACGGTGGCGTTTTGTACTATAATCTATACGAAAATCTCTTGCGATATTGTGCAAGTCTTTCTTCTCTAAAAGTAGGATTCGTTGCGATTCTTCTTTCATCAAGCCAGCATCACGAATATCATTTAATATGTGCTCAAAAGTTACACCTTGTTTTAATTTGCCTAGAACACACAAAAACTTTACATTTCAAATTATACATTATAAATAAATATCTGAAAATACCTGCAATTTCAATTCTTATTTGGTTGCTTCAAAAAATACGACCAATATCCTGAAAATGACCTACTAAATGGGTCATCCAAAACTTCACCGAAACAGGTTCCTCGCTGCTTTTAATCCAAACTTCAATCCTTGAAGGACATGCTTTCCCAATTTTATTTGTTCCAACACTTTTTTATGTCTTAAACCACAGTATAAGCACAGTATAAGCATCAATCAGTAGGGACAGCCACAGACAAGAAAGGAAGGGACAGCTAGCGTCGGCCCCTTTGATGTTCTTATGTCCAGTTTTAAAACCAACATGGCTATGTTGGCGGTCCTTCACTAACTTGTCACTAGATAGCGCTAGTAGAAAAAGCGCTAAAATTTGAAAATTGACCACATTCTTCACATTAGCAAAGAATATCCTGGCGATTCTGAAGGTAGTAACTACGAGAAAAATAAATAATATGCCGTTTTCTACCTTTAAATATTTGTATAAATGACACATTAAGACAGTATGTCTTCGGATTGAGTTTACAAGAGGGACAACTTTTTTATTTTTAATTTTTCGCAGAAGTCATTCTTTATAAAAGTTTTAGCTTCTTATAAAAACCATAGTGCCATGGAGAAATTTGAAATTTGATATACATGGTGTTTATAAATTATGAAATGTGAAAATAGCAAAAGAGAGAAGTATCTTTAATTTTGATATTAGAGAAAAATGTTATAAGAAAAAGTTGTTTGTAATGAAAGAATAAGTCTAAATATAAAACTTCAGCTTCATACTAACGACTTGTAATTTTTTGTTTTAAGCAATGCAAAATCATGACGGTCAAGTATTAAAAATTTTTCATACTGTATATAAGGTATATTTTTCATTTTGTAGTACAAATAGGAACTAAACAAAAGTAAAGAGTATAAATTCTTCAATAAAACTAAAAATATGAAACGTTAAAAAATACAAAGATATAAACACATGACAGTTGTTTGTTACTTATCTGCACAACTGATGGATAAAAACTGAAATGCATAAACAGTACACAATTTTTTTAAATTATATTTAGGGTGCATTTTTCTTTTTGTAGTACAAATAGGAACTACACAAAAGTAAAGTGTATAAATTCCTCAATAAAATTAAAAATATAAAATGTAAAAAAAATACAAAGATGATATTAAGCTTACTACTATTACTGTTTTTAATTATCTTAAATCAATTATTTAATATACATACATAACTGTAACTAAATTTTTCACACCAGAAATGATTGAAGAACTGGAGAAATAAAACAAACTTATAACCCTCTGGCTAACCTATTACAACCCAATATTAAAATACTAAAAATAATTTACAATAAAATAATAATTTGCCCCCTGTACTCCAAATATTACTCTTTAAAATAAATTAAATAAACGTGTTGACGTTTAACATAACACTAGGTACATATATTTATTCAAAATTCCAAAGTAAGAAATGAAACTAAAAATTGGTACCTATCAGAATCGGACGAAAACTAATCTATGCATGTTGCCAAATAATTTTTTTCCTGTGTGTTCTTTCACCTTTGCTATTAGTAAATTTGAAACTGGCATTGATAAATTTAAGGGAATAAAATACTCTCATTCTACTATACAGTTTCACTAAATAAATGTGGGGAAAATTTTCACAAGGATGGTTTAAAATTCTGAATTGAATATTATGTTGAAGTCTGATTAAGTATTTTCCAGTAAAACAAATTTTTCGAAATTTTGTTCAAAACGTTTAACAACAACAAACTGTCATAACTGGCTACAGCTGATTTCCGCACCGGCGCTTACGGAAAGCGAGTACCACGCCGAGGTCGGTAAATTTGTGAAGGACCGCCAAACCACTGACATGCGTACTGGAAATCTGACATCAAAATTAAGCTAGCTGTCCCTACTGATTGATGTTTATACTGTGCTTAAACCATTCCCTTTTTGTACGTAGTCATAGGAACGATGACAGTTGTAATATTGTTTCTTACTGCCATCAGCCAGCAATTTAGATGAAGTGTGAAGTACATACGATGACAAAGTGCGTCCTTCAATTTGGTCTTTCCACTGGTGAAATGCTGGAAAGCATGTATCATGAATGACTATATTATATCAAATGATATTAATGACGTACCTGAAGAAGATTCACACTCCAATTCATTATACTCAATTTCCACTTTATGTACACTTGACAAATGGTTTCATAGGTCAGCATAATTTCTGAAATCTTCAGAACAATTTCCAAGTAGGCATTTAATTCTGAAATTTTGGGTATTATCTTCCTTTGCTGCAGTATCTCCATGGACTTGCTGTCGATGACGAATCAAATTAGAGAAACTGTTTACCACATATATCACAAATTTCCTCAACAACTTTGGGTGTAACAGGATCCTTATTGTGCTTTCTTCTTATATGAGCGTATAGATTTTTCTTCTGGGTAAATTTAGTATCACATATCTTCGTCCATGATTTGAGATTAATTAATTAATATAAATAATAAATGTAAATTCAAAACTTTAACTACACTTGTAAACGTCAGCGGCTAAGATTGGTCTACGTCACCGCAGTATAGATGTCACTACTGTCTCGCAGCCAATATCAGTTCTGCCGCGAGACGCTAGTTTAAAACCGGCTTCGATGGTAGCGTTCAATAAGCAGATATGAAATCTCTTTATTAATAACCAAAATAGACTTGCCTTTAAAGCTGTGCCAATAGTTTTAAAAAACACAAGTAATAGGCATCATCATCATCATCTTTGGCGCTACAGCCCTGGGTGGGCTCTGGCCTCTTCAAGAAGGGTTCACCAGGCATCTCTATCCTGCGCCTTAGCTCTCCAGTTTCTGACACCGATATTCTTAAGGTCTCTTTCCACTGCATCTAGCCATCGTAGCTTAGGTCGTCCGACTTTCCTTTTTCCCTCTGGCTTGCCCATTAACACCTTTTTGGTTGGTTGAGTGTCCTCCATCCGCATCACATGTCCTGCCCACTGTAGTCTTCCAACTTTAATTGCTTTTACTATGTCCATATCATCAAATAGTTGCTATAGTTCGTGGTTGTATCGTCTTCGCCACATGTTATCTTCTAAGATGGGGCCATAGATTTTCCTTAGGATTTTTCTTTCAAATACTTGTAAACTTGACTCGTTAGATTTGGTCATTGGCCAAGTTTCAGACCCATAAGTTAGAACAGGTCTTATTAACGTTTTGTAGAGTATTATTTTGGACTTGCGGCTGAGTATATGAGAGCTGAGTTGTTTCCTGATGGCGTAGTAGCATTTGTTTGCCTGTATAATTCTTCTGTTAATCTCCAAGCTGGTGTTAGATTTATCGCTCATCAGGGACCCCAGGTACACAAATTGCCGTACAGCTTCTACGTTGTAATCATCTATTGTTATATTTTGTTCTATTCTATTACGGCGCGCTTCTGATCTTGGTATCGTCATAAATTTTGTTTTCTGCTCATTGAATTGGAGCCCCATGCTATTTGCGGCCTGTTCCAAGTTAATAAAAGCCTCCTTATTATCTGTGATGCCTCTCGCTATTATGTCGATATCGTCCGCATAGGCTAGGATCTAAACGGATCTTGTGTATATTGTTCCCGTGGTGTTAATGTGAGAGTCGCGCACTACCTTCTCTAGTGCTATATTAAAGAGTAAGCACGCCAGCGCATCACCCTGTCTTAATCCTTTAAATGTCTGGAACTGCTCCGACACGTCATGCTGTATCTTAACCACGCATTGAACTTTTGCTAGTGATGCTCTAACAAGGTTTATCAGCTTTTTCGTAATAGGCATAATAAGTAATTGTTTTCTGTCATAATATCGCTATTAAAAGTTTCGGAAAGTTTCTTTACAAAAATCCGAAAATAGAAACGGTTGATTGCAATTATGGTACTTTTGATCGTGTAAACACGGCCTGTAGTATTGTGCATTATTTAATAGGTATAATGTTAACCTTTGAAAGCTGACGTGAGGACCGACACTCCGCACAAATAAATTTGATTTTATGTATAATGTTTCCTTGAATTTGTATGCACCAGCCCTCCCCTTTAGCTACCTAATTGCGTCTCAGGAACGCTACCTGCAATTCTGGAAAATGTACAGAGCCGGTACTCATTGTTCAGGGTGAAGCTTGTAATGGACTGTATGAATTTATTTTGGACAAATTACAGGATATGTCTTAGGGGTGCAGGAATTAAAAAGGGTGCAAACCAACGGTCTCGTGCGGTCTCACACGAGATGATGTAGCAAAAGACCTGGGGTCCGTTGGGCAGCGTGAACACAGTGAAACAAGATTTCAAGCTGTATTAATTTAATGACTAGTTCTTTCCTATTTATATACATAAAAATACTGACTTAGCTTACAAAGTTTAATATTTGCCCTAGTTCAACTCCTATTTCTACGTGCGTGTCTAATTTCATAATAAAAACTTGCAGAGTGCAGAATTGCAGGCTGTTCACCGGGTCATTCGAGCACTGATTACATTACTGCTGACTCTTTGTTAAGCATTTTCCGTATGCAATATATGTTTGTGAAATACACGCCTAATTAAATTAAAAGGATTAAAATTTATGTTTGGTTCCTAAACACTCATTGTTATTATTATTTGCGGAACGCCAGTCCGTCTACAGTATTGGTGTTATGCAGTTCAGTTTCCAGTTATTTAATAATTTATAACTGAAGGATGTGGTCCTACAAGCAAGAACAAGGCTGACTTCAACATCTAATGGACGAATGTTTGCAAGAAGACGAACAAGTAGATAACAAAGCAATTTTTGACAATAACGAAGGCAAGATGACGTACTAAAGGATCAAACATTAGACACTGATACGGAGCAAGAAATATCGGATGATGAACCTCAAGATAATTCAAGATCTGATGATGGCCTTTTTTATATTGGAAGGATTCAATAACGTCATGGAAAAAACATAAACCGCAACAAGAAGTTAGGCGAAGGGCTCAGAATATTGTCAAAAAGTTTCCTGGGGCAAGAGCTGCAACTAACAATTTGAAGTCACCATTGGAAATTTGGAAATACTTTTTCACTGATGAGATGTTGGAATCAATTGTCCAATTTATAAACAAACACATCCTTTCCGTTCACAACCGCTATGTGAATGAAAGTAATGTCAGAGAAACCAACATAATTGAAATTCGCGCTCTCATTGGACTACTATACATTTCCGCCATCTTGAAATGAAGTCGACTAAATTTATAAGAATTATGGAATTCTTACGGAACAAGCGTAGAAATTTTTCGTTTGACAATATCGATTTTTCGATTTAAATTTCTGCTACAGCATTTGCGGTTCGACGATCTGGCAACATATGAAGAACGAAAGCTAGAGACAAACTCGCTCCGCTTAGGGATTTATTTGTTTGATGTATTCGTCGAGAACTGTAAGAGTGGTTATATCCCATTCGAATATGTTACAATTGACGAAAATCTCGAAGGATTCCGTGGGCGTTGTCCATTCAGACAATATATTTTCAGCAAACCGAATAAGTACTGAATTAAAATATTTGCATTAGCAGATGCAAACACGTACTACACTTCAAGTATGGAAGTTTACCTCGGGATGCAGCGCCAAGAACAATACAGCCTTGACAATTCACCAAGTGCTGTGATGAAAATGGTCTGTAAACCCATCAAGGGAAGTGGTAGAAACTTAACCATCGACAAGTGATTCACTAGCATTGAACTGATAGAAAATCTGTATAAAAACTACCAACTGATAACAATTGGAACCATAAGGAAAAATAAAAGAGAGCTACCGTCAGAGCTAGTCAGCTTGTACGGAAGATCGGAAGGATCAAGCATGTTTGGTTTTGGAGAAATCGCCACACTAGTACCATACATGCCAAAAAAGAACAAAAACGTATTAGTTGTATCAACCCTACATCACGATGATGATGTAAATCCTGAAACTGGAAAACCAGACATCAAATGGATTATAATATGCCAAACGGTGGAGTTAACACAGTCGACAAATTATGTGCCAGTTATGACTGTGCAAGGGGAACACAAAGATGGCCTATGGTGATCTATTATGCAATACTCAACGTTGCGAGAATCAACTCCATGGTACTATACACAAATAAATAATAGGAACGACGAAAGCATAAAGAGAAGAGTATTCTTGAGGAAGCTTGGATTTCAACTCGTAGAAGATTATCTCCGTCTTCGCCATGAACAAGGGTGCATACCCCGGAATACAAGAAATAGGATCCGCGAAATGTTGAAACTTGAAATTCCACAACCGCAAAATACACACATTTCAAATAATCGAGGCAGATGTGCATTTTGCGACTTAAGGAAAAATAGGCCCACTCGATTCACTTGTAAATGTTGCGATAAATATATCTGCAGGGAACATTCTGTATACATTTGTCCTGGGTGTGATATGGACAATTTCAATTAAACATTCAATATAACCACAAATTAAAACATGATTTTTAAAGAAATGTTTAAGTTTAATTTTAATTTGATTTTTTAAATTTGTAATAATGAAGCCTTAATTTTTTGTGTTAATGTTATATAATATTTTAAATAAACATTTTATTTATATATTCTATATTTTATATTTAATACAAAACCTAGTTAATCAATTAAACATAATTTCCGAAAGAAAGTTGAATAAAAAATTGGCTTCATAAATAGGTGTCTAAGAAAACTTTTAAAAATATGGTGGCGAAATATGATATCAAACATAAATTTATAGCAGCAAACTCCTCAGATCCCAGCAGCTACTGAAATCAGACGTCACTTTGAAGAAGCCAAACAACTACATTGCCAAACAAGCGATCCAATGGAACCCGCTAGGAAAGCATAGACGAGGTAGACGCAGAATGACAGTGATAGAGCTTGAAACATTGGAATGCACCTGGAGCGATTTGAGCATGGCTTCTCATTGAGTACTATGCCTCGGGCAGGGGGATTTCAGAACTGCACTTAGTAAGTAAGTATAAGTATAAAATTCATTTTATACATGCAATTATAATTTTGCTACAACTGTATCCAAATAGCCATTTTTATGCATCCCGAAGCGGGCAAAAGGCCTCCCCCTTTTTCTGCCACCAGCGCCTGTCTTGTGCCTTGTCCATCCAGTTTTTCCCAGCCATCTCTTCTATCTCGTCGATCTGTCTCGTCTTGGGGCGTCCTCTACTTCTCTTTACCAACGTGGGATACCATTTGGTAACTCTTTTAGTCTATCGGTTTTCTAGTCTGGCCAGGTGTCCAGCCCACTTCCATTTAAGAGTTTTACAACATTTTTCCACATCACGAGTTTTTAAGCATTTTTTTATTTCGGTTAGCCTTACCCGGTCCTTTAATGATATTTTTAAAATGGATCGTAACATTTTGTTTTGAGTGATTACGAGTTTATTAAGTGAGCTTTTAGTTGTTGCCCACATATGTTAGAGTAGGAACAATGCATTTATCAAACACTTTTTGTTTTAAATTTAATGAAACGCCTCCTTTTAATATATGTTTTAACTTCTTCCATCTTTGGGTTATTCTGCGTTGGGTTTCTTTTTCTTGTTTGTTCTTGAAGGATATTAGCTGACCTAAATATATTGTTTCGGAAACCATTTCCAGTTTTGTGCCTTGAACCATTATTCTGCTTTCTGATCTATTAGTTAGTGCTTTTGTTTTCTTTAAGTTTATGTGCAGTCCTGCCTCATTGCTCTTATTGCTCAGTTCATTTAAGATATTCTCCATTTCTTTTGCAGATGACGCAAATAGGACCACATCATCGGCAAATCTGATGTTAGAAAGCCATTTGCCGTTAATGTTGATACCTTTAGTGTTCCATTTCAAGTGCCTAAAGATTTGTTCGAGTGTGGCGTTGAATAATGCTGGGGAGCGAGCGTCTCCCTGTCCCACTCCTCTGAGAATTCGAAAGAGTGGGCCATTTCTCTCCAATTTTATATATGCTTCTGTTTTTTTCGTATATGTTTTTGATTATGTTTATGTATTTGTTGTTTATTCTCTGCTCCTCCAGTGCCCTCCATATATAGTGGTGTTCCAATGAATCGAAGGCCTTGGTATAGTCTATGAATGTTATATACAGTGGGATGTTAAATTCATTGTGCTTCTCCAGTACTTGGTTGACTGTATGCAGATGGTCTATGGTAAAATATGATTTTCTAAATCCTGCTTGCTCATAGGGTTGGTGTTTATCTAATGTTGAGCTTATTCTTTGGAGAATTATATTTGCAAAGACTTTATATATATTTGAAATAAGGCTGATGGGTCTATAGTTACTAATTTTTTCTGTGTCGCCTTTCTTATGTAGCAAGATAATTACAACTTTTGCCCATTGATTTGGAATGGTTTCTGTTTCCATAATTTTGTTGAATATCCACTGTAGTTGGTAGATTATTTCCTCAGTTCCAAATTTGAGCATTTCTCCTGTGATGCCATCATCGCCCGGTGTTTTCTCATTTTTTTGACTTCCTACTGCTTTCCTGATCTCGGTTCTTTGGATTATTGGAATATCTTCTGTGTTTTTGTTGTTCCTTTATCCTCTCTGCAGGGTTGTAGTTACTATTGTAAAGCTCTTTGTAGTATTCGGTTGCAATCGTCATTATTTTGTCTCTATTTCCTTCTTTCTTGTTGGTATTCGGATCTGTTAGCTTACGAATCCAGTTTTTTCCTCTGGAAAGTTCAACTGTATACTTACTGTTATTTCTTAAATAATAATGCTACATATATCTGCTTAGTATGAGTATGCGTTTACTTTACATGAATGTTGATGTTACATTGTTATAATAATTCAATTTAAGACTACTATTACCTTGCTGTTACAAGGCTAGCAATGGTACTATTTACTCTTTGACGGCAGTTCAAATTTAAATTTCACCTGTGCTGTAGAAATGTATTCATATACAGCAATTGTAACTAGTATTTCACATATTTTTTCTCTAATTATCTGTCTGGTAACTCCACTCTACCATTGTTGCATAGTTTCAATTTTTATTTAAGACATTGAGTATTCACTGTAAAATAAAATAAAAATTACTGAGATTGAAACAACAGCATACAACGTATCATTTTTAATTATATAGTAAAATTAATTTACATATTATTGCACCTTTTCCTCAATTAATAGACGGTATAATGTGGTTATTATTATTAACATTATTTTGAATTCTTGTTTGTTTGTTTGTTATCATATTTTTTTGAAGATACCTGTGTTTTTTACTTTTGACACAAAAAGAGATATTTTAACACTGATTTTGATAAAAGTAATTTTCTGTAAGTAGTAAGTACGCAAAACTCAGGTTTCAGATTACATTCTTATTATATCGGATAAGTTAACTTTGAAGTATTTTCCGTATCTAATACACAAGGTAGTAAAAAAAATGGAAAAAACCAGTAAAAATTGTTTTTCGGGGTAGAGGACTGTTACTGCATATTTGACACTTTCTTTCAATAGGGTACTTGCAGTTTTAAAAGAAAACATCTTTAACCAAAGCCAAATTGAATAAATTTCACATAAAACAAAAACATATTATTTAATTGGGACCCAAAACAAAAGAATGATATAAATAAAGCAGCCAGTATTCAAACTTTGTCATGTGACGCAAAACGTGGTTTGATGTCAGCAATAAGTCAATGAAGTGGGGTATCCCAATTATATCGTGCGTTATACCACTCATTGCGTTTGAAATTTCAAAGCCTCTTGCAGCTGCAAACCAATGTTTGCTACGGTTTTTGTTATTGTGCACTGTATAAATTACATGTCTGGAGTTACTACGCTAGTATTTTTACAGTTTGGAACTATGCACCAATGATAGTAGTAAGAATATTTATTTTCTTTAGACATTTTTACCCTATGGAGCAGCCACACAACCCGAGTTTGCGTTGTTTGCTGTAGATTCGCTAACTTGTGACGTCACAGAGCGGCATGCCATGCTGAGGTGTTTTTACACGAGTTTTACTAGGTTTAAATTAAATATGCACTAAGTTCTGAATATAGCTTTAAGAAAAAATAATTGTATGATGAATCACTCATAAAGCTTTAAAGAACAGATTTCTGCTGGTTTTATTGACAGTGCAAGAACCCTATTCTAAATAACTTTCCCAAATAAAATTTCTGTGTATTTGGAAAAATAAGAATAGGTACTGTATTTTTACGCCATTTTCGTATTTTGGAACTTGCCAGTATACCAACGAAGATATTTTAATTTTGGCAAGTGCATTTTTTGTTTGAGAAGGTGCAGGGACTTTTAATCAGAATATAATTTTCTAATGAATTGATAATAAAACATGTTTCCATATGTGTAAAAATGTATGACTGACACTGTATATATGTTGATTTTCGTTGAACGACTTGACACGCTATAATCAAATATTTGACAGGAAGTTAATATTTAATTGTTACAACAAATATATACAAATTTCACCACAAATTTTTTATTTTATCAATAAACACACATTAGTAGATACTATTTAGATTACACGAAAAAGAATAAAAGATTGCTTTACCCTGGAATATGTTTTTAATGACTGATAATAAAATATCACTAGAAATCTTCATCTATGGTTTTCTGAACAAACAATAAATTTTCTTTATATTCGACATTATCAGGTTCGAGCTTTAAGGCTTTTGTGTACTCTTTTTTTGCTTTTCTAAACTGGTACATTTGGTAATAGGCATTGCTGAAAATCAATAAAAATATAGTAAGGCACTAATTATTAGTCACATATACTTACCCGAGAGCGTTGTAGGCCATAGCATTATTAAGATCCATTTGAATGACCTCTTTTAAATCTTTAACACACAATACGAAGATTTTTAACTCGAAATACGCCATTGCACGATTGTAGATGTATACAGGATCTTTGGGGTTCAAATGCATTGCTCTAAGAAAAAAGATACCTTGATAAGAATAAATGTTACAATAATAAGTATACCAAATGTCATTTTTTGATTGGATAAGTCTCTTTCAAAATAAAAATCCTTGTACAGTATGTTTTTGGTTCTTGTTTTCAGTCAAAATATATTTTCAAAGTCAAATATTTCCTAGAATGATCGCATTACATTTAATGAACATTTTAGATTGTTCCAGTTTTAACAGATATTTTTTTATTTGCAGTAAAATGATCTTAGACACTCATTCTAATAATTGGCTGATTAATGCATAGCACTAACACTGTAAATGAAAACACCAAAAAACTGGAACCGTAGAAACTGCAAGCAGAGATGGGAGTAAAGCTGTGGGAAAATGCAAAATGCATAGACAGGTAGAAAGAAAACAACGTAAGAAAATCATCCTAATTCCACCCAACATCAAATATTTCGAATTGGAAAGTTTAATAGTGAATTTTATAAACATTTTGCAATTACAAATTAAACTAGATCATGTAAAGAGAGGGACCTCGGTAGGCGAGCGGCGATTGCCGTTGCAGCCGAGGTCACATTGAAAATCATGGAGCGCTCGAGCCGGGGCGTTGAGAGTTCAACTCCCGGCACGGGCGGTCTAGATTTTCAATTAATTAAGGCTACGTTTAAGTGACGCCCGCGCCCCCTGAAGTAATGCGTAAGCGGTTCCGGGGGGCAACGGTAGTCGGTAGGGAAAATTTAAAAAAAAAAAAAAAAAAGATCATGTAAAGAAAATAGATAAAAACAAAGGAAAAAAATATCACCGACGGTAAGCTTTATTGCATTTAACCCTTAAGTACTAACGTTACGTCTGAGAGACGGAAATGTTCGATGCGCGTGTTATATTTCCCCCTCCAGTTAAGATTTATGGTTGAACCTTCATCTAATTTCAAACTACCTAAAAATAACTCAGTTTTTAAAATTTTGCTGCTGTGGGATGTTTTGTGCGGAAGTTATTTATATTTAAAAATAAATTCCATCTCAGAGACGTCACGTTAGTTTGTACGCTACTATTTTTGCATGATGGATCAAAAACCATCTTGCTCAAATACGGTTAGATCAACAGACTGTTGCTTGAGCAGCAAGTGTTCCAGTAGTATAATGAATTAGACAGTGAGAACAGTAACGGAGAACCTAATATTGATGAAAATTCTGCTATACTTAGTGACCCTAATGTGTTCATCTTGCACTAATTCTGTATAGTTTTAGGGTGGTGTAAAATTTTATACGTATTTTTATTTCTCACTTTTTTTTTAGTTAAGTTGTGTTAGTGTTGTAGACAGTTGCAAACTCGTTGCCATTGGCGTTGGCGGATCCACTGCCTATTTGGTGGATAATGTAGAATTCCCTTTTATGCAAGTTACTTATTAAACTACAAGCTCTGT
The DNA here is from genome assembly GCA_940337035.1 of Agriotes lineatus. Classification (NCBI taxonomy): domain Eukaryota; kingdom Metazoa; phylum Arthropoda; class Insecta; order Coleoptera; family Elateridae; genus Agriotes; species Agriotes lineatus. The sequence goes on from CALNHX010008772.1 coordinate 44,813, forward strand.
TAGTGCTCTTGTAAATAATTAAATGTGTTATAATCATCCAATATTCTTTCTTTCACCGTTCCCCTACAACAGGTTATGGGCTCAAAGTACGTATTGATCTGAAAGGAAGAGTACCGGGATCCGTGTTAAATTCCATTTCTTTGAATTGAAAGTGAAAAATATTCTGTGCATCGAGTAGCAAAATGGCAGACGAAGAACTGCGAGATTTACGTTCTCAAATGGAAAAATTACAGCAGAATTTAGATAAGATAACAAGTGCAAGTTCCCGTCAAATTGTAACCACCGTTGCTCACACATCACATTCCGTGGGAGGACTTCCAGAAGCTAAGCACCTGGACGGTCACTCGAATTTTGGTGAGTGGAACTTTTGGATGAAAAATTTCTTAATTGATTCAGGACTGTGGAGCTGCGTCGAACCTACAGAGAATAATACGGTGGATCCGGACCTAGATCGCCGTGCCTTAGCTAAAATTAATTTATCTATAAAAGGCCATATCGCCTCAGTTACGAAAAAGTCGCAGACAGCGAAGGATGCATGGAATGAACTCTCAAAACTGTACGAAGACAAAGGTGCCGTAAGAGTTGTAGGATTACTGTCCAGCATTCTGGAATTAAAATATGAGTACAGCACTTCTATGGAGGACTTTATCAACAAATTTCTGAAAATAACCAAACAGTTGGAAAATGCAGGCGAACCCCTGAAGGACAGTGTTATTGGAGGATTTATCCTGGCAAAATTACCGGCCGAATTCAAACCTCTAGTCCTCGGAATCAGAGGTTCCAATCAAGACACAACTGTAGATTTTGTGAAAAGCCTTCTACTCCAACAGGATATCACTTCGAACACCAAGAAGTGCCAGAATTCAGCACTATCTGTAAGCAACAAAAATACTACCGGAGTCCGCTGTTACAATTGCAACGGTCGAGGCCACAAATCAAACCAGTGCAAGAAACCACAGAAGAAGGACAAACAAGGAAATAAGCCAGCAAGTAAGTCGAAACCGACAACTTCTACAGCAGGATCCTGTTTTCTCGTTCATAAAAAACCTGTCCTAAGTGAGAACAACTGGTACATTGATTCAGGTGCTACAATCCATCTGACAAAAGGGTTGCACGAGACGTTTGAGCCGAACAATTCTCATTCCATTCGCATGGCTAATGGGGAAACTGTGACTAACTCTGGAACTGGTAATATTGCCATACCTTTGGCAACTAACAATACTCTAATTGCTGAAAATGTTGCATGCGTGCCTGACTTAAAGTTAAATTTATTAAGTGTTAGTCAATTAGTTAAAAAGCCGTTGAACATTTCTGTTATTTTTGATGATCGACAATGTAAAATTGTAAAGGGTGCTGTGAAAGTTGAAAACTGTAACGTTTTGGGAACGGGGACTCTAACAAACGGACTCTATCAGTTAGATTGTGCTTCCGACAAGGAGATTGTTAATGTGGCTGTACGTAACACAGACAATATCGCTCTATGGCATAAGCGGTTAGGACATTTACACCAAAATTCAATGTCTTAAGTTAAAATCTCTGAGTGATGGACTGTCACTTACTGAAAATACAAACATGAGGTGTGAAAGCTGCATTAAGGAAAAAGCTCACCGCAACCCATTTCCGAAACATGCAGATCGGCGAGCATCATATGTATTGGGTTTAGTTCACTCCGATTTATGTGGACCCATGTTTGTTAAATCCAAGGGTGGTGCCCGTTACATGTTGACATTTGTTGATGATTTTTCGTGTCGGTGCTTTACATATTTCTTGCGGTCAAAAAATGAAGTTTTTGAACACTTTGTGGACTTTGTGAACTTCACAGAAAATCAGACTGGCCAGCGTTTAAAGTGTCTGCGTACCGATAATGGAACCGAGTATATAAACAAACAAATGGACAAATATCTGCAAGAAAAGGGCATTCATCATAAGCGGACTGTACCGGAAGCTCCCAACCAAAATGGCGTCGCTGAGAGAATGAACAGAACTCTGCTGGAATGTGCCAGAACGATGCTGTTCGCCTCAAACTTGGACACTACCTTTTGGGCAGAAGCTATAAATACAGCTACTTATATTCGGAATCGTTGCCCAAACCAAAGGCTACAGGATATACAATCCCAGAACCAGAAAGTACCAATTAGCTCGTGACGTTATATTTTTCGAAGATCAGATGGGTTCCTTGTCCGAATCTCTAAGTGGTGATTCATCGTCGAATGAAACGTCAGTTCCATACATTACTGAAACACAGATGATATCTACAACACCACCAAGAGTTGAAACAAATTGCCCACCTGCTGATGTTACTCCCAATGCTCCTGGCTCACCGATACCTCCTGCTACCTCCAACAGTGGTGATGTGGAAGTCGCTAGCGGTACCCACAGCGAGCCAATCACAGATAAAAAGAACGATGAAGATCATAACCAAGAACCTCGTTATCCGAAACGGGTAAGTAAACCCAACAAATTCTTTTTTAACGATGATTTTCTTTGCAACCAGGCCATGCTATGTATATCGAGCCCCACCACCGAGCAAGATGCACTTGGCGAGGAAGATGCGGAAGAATGGCAATTGGCAATGGAAAAAGAGTTGGAATCTCATCGGCTTAATGGATCATGGACTCCTGCGCAACTTCCACCTGGTCGTAAAGCCATTACCATGAAGTGGGTTTTCCAACCCAAACTTGGTCCCGATGGAACGGTCGTTCGTTACAAAGCCCGACTGGTAGCCCGAGGATGTTCGCAGAAACGTGGTGCAGATTATGATGAAACATTTTCTCCAGTTATCCGCTCCAGCTCCATCCGCACCTTAATCGCGCTTGCCGTTCAACAGGAATTATCTGTGGACCATATGGATGTCACCACAGCATTTCTGCATCCAGAGCTCGCAGAAGAAATTCATGTCAAGCTCCCTGATGGTCAAATTTGTCGCTTGTTGAAATCTGTATATGGCCTAAAGCAGGCAAGTCGAGTATGGTACCTAGAACTAGATACAGTACTTAAGAAATTAAATTTCACACCGTCATGGCATGATTCCTGCGTCTATGTCCGACTCCAGGCGGGGGACCTGCTAGTAGTTGGAGTCTATGTCGACGACCTTTTGATCCTGAGTAACAACGATAAATCCAAAAATTGGTTAAAAACCAAATTAACTGAAACTTTCTGTATGAAGGACTTGGGACCCCTGAACCACTGTCTGGGTATCCGCGTAACAAAACTGAATGACGACATCATTTTGGACCAAGAGAATTACCTGAGACATGTTCTTGACAGATTCAACATGAGTGAATGCAACACCTTTGGATCCCAACACAAAATTATCAAAAGAAATGGGACCAAAAACTGTTGAGGAGAAGGAAGAGATGAGCAGTGTACCCTATAGGGAAGCCATTGGAAGCATAATGTACGCTGCCTACGGAACTAGACCTGACTTGGCATTTGCTGCTGGGATGCTCAGCCGAATCAGTGAGAATCCAGGCCGTGCACATTGGTCTGCTGTAAAGCGCCTGTTCAGATACATAAAAGGATCGATTTCATGGGGGCTAAAATTCAGTAAGAATAATTATGAGCCTTATGGTTATAGTGATTCAGACTGGGCTGGCTGCCCTGACGATCGCAAATCAACTACAGGACATGCATTAATTTTTTCCAATGCTGCCGTTTCCTGGAGCACCAAGAAACAGCCCACGGTTGCTTTATCGTCGACAGAAGCCGAATACATGGCCCTGAGTGCAGCTTCTCAAGAAGCTATTTGGCTACGAGGCCTTCTTTCAGAATTAAACGTGTGTTTAGAACAGCCGACAACGATCTTGTGTGATAACCAGGGAGCAATGGAGATCGCAAAGAACTTGAAGTCCAGCTCCAGGACCAAACACATTGATATAAGACATCATTTTGTGAGGCAGTGCATTGAAACTGAACAAATTGATTTGAATTATTGTGATACTAAAAATATGAGTGCCGATATTTTAACCAAAGGACTTGCGTCTGAGTTACATTTAAAACATTGTGTAGGATTAGGCTTAGTCGATAAAAATATAATATGCAAGTAGTATTAAGTTCCTTTTTTTAGTTGTTCGCATTTGAGGCGGGGTGTTGTAGACAGTTGCAAACTCGTTGCCGTTGGCGGATCCACTGCCTATTTGGTGGATAATGTAGAATTCCCTTTTATGCAAGTTACTTATTAAACTACAAGCTCTGTTAGTGCTGTTGTAAATAATTAAATGTGTGTTATAATCATCCAATATTCTTTCTTTCACCGTTCCCCTACAACAGTTAGAATACCATTGTCTGTTGAAATATGGTTGCTGATAATTAAAAAAAATATTGAAAATTGCCTTTCTCTGTATTTAAGTTAACATCTACAAATTTACACACGGTTTCCTATTTGACTCTGTAAATACTAATATTTTTATGAATTTATATTTTTTATGTGATTAAAATATGCTTGATATATCATTGCATAGTACTTTATGTTTAAAAAAAAAATTAGTAATAAATTCATAAATAACTATATGCCCGTCTCTGAGACGTCATGTTAGTACTAATGCACCACAACAGACACGTTAGTACTTGAAGGTTATATCAAAAAATCACCACTATGTCCAATAAAAGGAAACTAAAAGGTACTGAAGTCTATACTAATTATGTAATGTAAATAAACAATAAACAAGAAAACAAGGTAAACACGCGATCATGTACAGTCAGCGCCTTAGAAATCGGGACACGTAATATGTTATGTTGTAATATTTGCTTTATTATTATTTTTTTGCTCTGGTTACTTCATTAATATGAGCTGGCATTTCATATATGACAAACAGTAAAAAATATGACATAAAAATCAAAACCATCACAACTGTAAAAGTCCAGTTTATACACTTAAAAATACACGCAAAATTTATGATAGTATTGTACCGATTTCTAAAGTGCCGACTGTACATTTCACTTAAAATGAAGACACTTACATATCTTTTTTATTTCTAATCATAATAATTTGTGATTTTAAATTATGGTGGCTTGTAGAGCCTTCCAAGGGGACTTAAGTTACCTATTTGGATTATTTCCACATTTGCATATCTGCCTACTATGATGGATTAAAAATGTGAATTTTCATAAAATTACCCTGGTAATCAAGGTAGACTTAATTTGATTCCAAAACCACAGACACGAATTTTTATTACAAAAAAAATTTTAAAAAACTTTCTGAGAAGCAATAACAATCGCAATATCATCAAAACAAAAAAATAATAAAATCAAGATTTTAAAATTTTTTGGAGTAAAAGCAAAAATACTTTTGTGAAAACCCTGTGTTACCTACATTATTCTTATTTCACTGATTAGATTATTCATTGCCCCTTTACTAAGAAATATAGCTAACTAGTTATAATAATATGAACTGCTGATCAGGGCCGTAACTAGGCAAACTATTATTGCAGGCAAGCCAACATTTTTGCGCCCCTCAGTACAAAAACGATATATGTGACAAAAAAATACTAATGATATTGTATGACTTCTACATTTATCTCCGGATATATGATGTAATGTATTCAGACAAACAGGTAGGTATTCAAAAATAAATCCTACATTTTTTATTCAAACATTTTAAAACTAAACAACTAAATGTTAAAATAAGAAAATAGAACACAAATAAAATGAGAACAGAAAACAAGAGTAGAAAACACAATTCTAATTTTTTTTAAAACATATTATGTAGTCAGCAGAACATTTTACAAATCCCTATATATAAACATATGGTGCACCCAAAATTGGAACGCACTGCGTCATTTATAGCGCAACGATAAGCATATGCATTTATCAGTGAACACGGGTTCAAATCCCACTGGCTGCAATGCCTTTTTTTTAATTTTCAAATTCATGTAATTCGCTTTACTAAGTATTATTAGCAGCATTAAGCTATTTTTTTTAGTTATTTTGAAGAGAATTTTGAATTCTTCAACCGTAATTCAATCTAGCAAAATTTGTTTTTCTTGCAGTGCGCTTTTTGTATTAAAGACGTTGAAAACATTTTCTTTTGTAACTTTCCTATTTTAAACCTGCAAAAATTATTTGAATTAGTATAAGACCACCAACGTGGCGCGTTCAAAAGCTAGTAAAGATATATCAATATGTTAAAATAATACAATATAAACAAATAATTACATATTATTATGCGTAGTAACATGTGAACGTAGAATAAGGTTCTGTATTCACAACCACGCTGTCACACTATTTTGTAATAATCAATATATTTAAAACGCAAAGCTTTTTTTGTCGGCAGAATAATTCTTTTTTTTAAAATAAAAGCCAGTATCGTGTAGGGTCGCAGGAGTGTTTTAAATTGAACAAATTCTACCGGGAAAGTGATTGTAGCGAAAAATACCATAGTAGTGGAACAAGTAAGCTCTCAAAATCGGTCTGTGGCATTCTGCTGATTGTTGCAATGCAAAATAAAATAAATCTGGTACACATATAACACTTCCTTTGCAAATTGTACAAGGTAATATAATGTATTGACCAGATTGAGCGCAATTAGCATTATTATAATTACCATTATTTGGACTTAAGTCATCAATATTACCAATTAATTTAGTTGAAAAATTAGTCACTTGCTTTTAGTGCCATTTTGGCGCCCCTTGTCGCTTGCGCCTGTAGGCGGGGGCCTACTCGGCCTATACCTAGTTACGGCCCTGCTGCTGATCAGCAATCGTTTAATCAATTAAAGACCTCTTAATATTGTTGCAAACAAGAACGAGATAAACACAGAAACAATATAGTAATAAAAGATACCAACACAGAAGGCAATCAGGTAAAGCACGGTGTGGAGCAGTTGATAATGAGCAAACTCAAAATTTATGTGGAGGTAAAAAAGGGTTCAGCTTCATAGGAAAGGACAACAAAAAATAATAATTGCAGAATTAGAATCTTGGGATAACAAATAGGAAATTATCGAAAGGAAACAGCTACTAAAAAACACCACTACATATATCGAAAACGACCTAACTCTGGAAAAGAGAAAAATACAGGCAGAACTACGACGCAACATGAGAGAGAAAAGAGGGGAAGAAAAAGAAGTCAAACTTGGTTTCCAGAAAATAATCATGGATGGAGAACAATATGACTGGTATTCTGCAAAGCAGGGCATAACCAGAGTCTAGCCAAAAAACTAGCACATTAAGACTTTGAGGACAGGAAATTTATAATGACCAAGGCGACGATTAGGCAAATGAGTAGGAATCAAGGGACTTGAAAAGAAAACACAGCGAGAAACAACAACAGCAAAGTTATAAAAAAACTAACATTGGGCACGTGGAATGTCAAGAGTTTAAATGGGAAGAAAATGGAATTAAATACAAAATTTGAGAAAACAAACATACAAATCTTGGCAATCATTGAAACAAAAAAGGAAAAAACAGGATGCATGGAAATGGAGGGTGGCCACTTGTTACCCCAAATTGGGGTAGACAAAAACGTATGGGCTCAGGCAGGGTAGCATGCTTAATTAAAGCAGACTACATTAAAAACATAAAAAATGGAACTTTGTGTCAGAAAGGCTAATGACAGTGGAGCTTAAGTTATGCCGCAAAAAATACACCATAATAATAACATATGGCCCAAATGAGAACGATAAGAAAAAAAACAAGAACAAATTTTGGGCTGAATTACAAGAGGAAATCAATAAGATAACGGAAAAGGTCATTATCATAGGTGATCTAAATGGCTGAGTACGTAACAACATAGAAGGGACAGAAAGTGTTGTGAGGAAATAGGGAAAACCCACATTAAAAAGTAATGAGAAAACAATATATGAATTCTGCACAATCAACGATTATGTAGTGGTAAACAAATGGTTCTGACGCAAAGGCATCCACGCATACACACGAGAAGTGGTTAGCAGAAAAGAAAGGTCAGCTATATATTTAGTACTGGCAAGAAAAGACAATAAAGCAAACATCAAAGATATGAGAGCCAAAAGAGCTCCAGAGCTTGGAAGCAACCATTTTCTAGTCGAAGTGAGAATAGGTATACAGCAACAACCCTTAGAAAAAAAGCACTCAACCAGATGCAGTCAGATACATTAGTATTAGAAGCTACAAATTACAAGACCCGACGATAAGAGAGCCATACACACAACTAGTAACACAGGAGATAAGAAAAGCCAAAGAAAAACTGGAAACAGAGGATTTGAGGCAATTGTGGTTAGAATTCAAGGAAATATATATATATAATACCTACTCCAAAAGTGGCTAATCCGTGTAGTGTAAGTGAACTTCGACCAATAAGTATACTTCCCACAATGTCGAAAGTAGTGGAAAAGGTTGTTTTTAAACAGCTATCGCAATATGCCAGTAAACATATTTTACCACTTATCCAATCTGGATTTAGAAGCCCTTTTAGTACTTCTACAGCTTTACTGAATATAACAAGCGACATTGCTCAAGCTATAGATGAAGCCGAAGTCACAATATTAGGTCTATTAGATTATAGCAAGGTGTTTGATGTAATAAACCACAAATTATTGCTGGAAAAACTGCACTACTATGGGCTATCCAATACTGTGATAAACTGGTTTGATAGTTATTTATCTAATAGAACACAAGCTGTTAAGATACACGGGCAACGATCAGAAGATATGATCATAGCTAAAGGAGTTCCTCAGGGGAGCATTCTTGGACCTCTCTTGTTCACCATATTCACTTCAGATCTGCCAGAAGTAGTAACTCCTGATTGTCTTCTACATAGGTACGCAGATGATACGCAAATGTATAAATCGTGTCTGCCACATGAAATAAATAAAACTATTGATGCTTTAAACATCAACCTTAAAAATATTATGGAGTGGTCGAATGCAAACGGGCTAAAAATAAATGCGTCAAAAACAATTGCCATGTGTTTAGGTTTAAGCAGTGTACGTGAGCACGCCTGTCAGTTTCGTATGAAAAGTATAGAAATAAATGGTACAGTCATTAATTTTTCAGATGCAGCAAAGAATTTAGGTGTTTATTTTGACAGCAACATGACTTTTGAATTGCATGTTACCAAATTGTTAAGCGCAGCTTATGCTAAGTTTAAATCTATATATAAGTTTAAGAAAATATTATCTTGTGAGGTCAAATGGACTCTTTGTAGTAGTATAATTTTAAGCAATCTTAACTACTGCAGCACAGTTTACTATAGTTTTTTTACACAAAAGTTTAAACTTAAGATGCAAATGTTACAAAACTGCTATTTAAGGTTTTTATTTAATATTAGTTACTGAGAACATGTTACTCCGTATTATACTCAAAGAAAATTGTTGAAAATGCATAATATCTTCTGTGTTCAGTATGTTATGTTTATCTATAATTTAGTTACAAATAGCAAACCGACAAATTTGTGCAATACATTACGTAAAAGATCGGATATACATAGCATAAACATAAGATTTAAATGTAAATATCAAATACCAGCGCACAGAACTACTAAATTCGAGTGTTCATTCGTCTATATGGCACCAAAATTGTTAAACGATTTTTCTAACATCTTAAGCAGGGGTAATTTTCAAACTGTCAGAGGTAATTTAAAAAAATATTTCATTCAAACTGTTGATGTAACTTAAAACTATTCTCTATAATAGTAATTGTATCTATAGGGTGAGTGGAAGATCAGTCTTGGCTGAACTCATTCCTTTTGTGTATGATTTTTGTATTTCACAATAAATTTTGTATTATTATTATTATTATTTTAAGAGTCTCATTCCAGTTGGTAAGGTTGTCTTGGAGATCTTTTTATATTCTTGCGATAAGTGCTATATCATCAGCAAATGCACATTCGGTAATATCGACTGGTTCAAGGTTCTGGTGTCCGATATACATGGGTTTCGTTTTCGTCCTGGCTTTTCTAATTATTTCGTCCATATCGGTTATGAAGAGTAGGGGGCTTAGCCCTCCTCCTTGTCGTACTCCTTTTTCTGTGGTGAAGATGTCAGATCACAACAATTTTTAGTTTCCTTAGGGTCTGACTGCTCCAATGAGTTTTTCATTGACGTCCTTTTTGAGTAGGCTTTCCCGTATTTTGACTCTTGGGACTCTGTCAAACGCTTTTTCCATATCTAAAAAGACCAAGTAGATAGTTTTCACATTCGTCAGTGACTTGTTTATTATTTCCTTTATTGTGAACCCGTGGTCTTGGGTACTTCTGCCTTTTCTGAATCCGCTCTGTGTCGCGATCAGTTTGGGTTCAATTACTAGTCTTAATCTTTTCTCCAGTATATGTTCATATATTTTAGTTATTGTACTTAGTAGGGTTATTCCCCTATAATTGTTGCAATCTTTATTGTCTCCTTTTTTAAAAATTGAGACTATCAACACTAATTCCCAATCACTGGTTATTTTTTCCTCTTCCCATGAGTTTTTTAATATTTCCCACAAGAGTTGTCTCCCGTCTTCTCCCATATTTTTGGCTATTTCGGTAGTTATTTTGTCGACTCCTGGAGCTTTGCCATTCTTTAGTCTTTGTATCGCTTCCTGCAGCTCTTCCATTGTTATATTGTTCTCTTTTGTACTCCTTCCTTTTTTACCTTTGTCCTCCCTACTTTGATCTTGCTCTTCTATCGGGCTTCCTGTGTTTAACAGATTTTCGAAGTATTCTTTCCAATGATCCATAATCTCCTTTTTTTCTATCAATAATGCTCCGTCTATATTTTTAATCATTGTTGTTCTTTGGTTCCCTTTCTCACTTCACTCCAAAATCTTCCCATGACTTTTCTTTTCTTCTTTGACTAACTTTTTAACCTTTTTTCTTTGTTCTTTGTATAGCTGGTAATCTGCTTCTATCTTGCTGCTCAAGTATTTTTGCCATTTCTTCTTCTTGTTTTTAACTTGTCATTTTATTTCGTCTGTCCACCATGACGTCCGTTTTTTGCACTCAGTCGTCATACTTATACCGCACACTTCTATTGCTGATTCTACACGACGGTTTTTAAAAATTTTCCATTTCTCTTCCATGTTCATTTCTTTTAAGTCTTCCTTTACTTTTTCTAGTTTATTACTTATTGTTTTCTCGTATGTTTTTGCGGCTTCCTTATCTTTCAGTTTATATGATCTTATGCTTTTATGTTCTGCTTTTCTTACTTCCGTTATATTATTAGTGCTTCTTTCATTTTCTTTTTCCTTAATTGCGGCTACCAGTAAGTAATGGTGACTATCTCTTTCACTTCCTCTTTTAACTCGTACATCTAGTACTGCTGTTTTGTTTCGCAGAATCAGTAATTTTAGAAATTGATATGATCTTTGAGGAACCGTTATCGGAATAAATTATAGTGAGTACAAAATGTTTTATAAGACTATTCGGTTTTTTCGACATTGTAACACAGCAAACAATATTTTAATTGCATTTATTCTGTGTCCTTTATAGAAACAAAGAAGACAACAAAAAGTAGTACGTTGCATATATTGCAAAAATGGTATGGTCACTAAAAACTTTATGAGACATTGAAAAGAAAATCATAAATCAGAAGGTGAAATCAAGAACATTTTTCAGTTAGCAAAGAATAGTAAGGAGAGACAACGGGTGTTTCCGTTTGTTTAGAAACCAAAACATGATTTTTGAATTTTTATAATTAATTCGACGTATATTTCGTACACGACGGTTGCAGATAGAGTTACGTTAAAAATGCATGACAAGCAGTCAGCACTTCCTGACTGACCTAGTGAATAAACTGCAATTACCTTGCTTATGTGTGACTGCATAAGGCGTTCTGGCATTCCATCCTCAACCAACAGAACCAAGTCTTTACCACCTTTCTTATGTGAGACTACATACAACCGTTAGTTTACATACTTTTACATTCCTGCACCCCTAAGAATTATCCTGTAACTGTCTAATTTAAATCATACAGTCCACTACAATCTCCACCCTGAATAGCGTTATTCGGAAATACCAACAATTTTGACCTCTATATAAATGGAGGGATAAAACCCAACCGCCATGTAAATAAAAAAACCTTACAAAAATGAAGGCGGTTACTACCCTTGTACGTATTGTAAAGACTATTCCTTAAGAAGTACTTAAAACGTCATGCAAAATCATGTTCCGT
>CALNHX010008773.1:0-56858 GCA_940337035.1 Agriotes lineatus
TAGTAGAAACGCTTTAAAAAAATTTTTTTAGTAACACTATTTCGGTGTTTGAATGCGACTTCTTAATGGCCGCAAAATGCTACTAGCAGTACGTAACATATTATAATTAATAGACAGTAATTGCAGAATGCTAAAGATTGTACAGAAACAACTGTAAACTAATTTTATATGCATCAGAATGTCACCTACTGTTTTAGAAGTAGAGAAAATGTCATGCTAGAGCGGTCTAGGACGTTTCAGCGCCACCGGTTCATCGCCGCCGTTTCATCGCCGCCGTTCCATCGCCAGGCCCAGTTCATCGCCAGCCGATTCACCGCCCGCCAGTTCATCGCCAGTTATAGTAAATAAAATAAGAAATATAGAAATTCACTTTATTTGAGAATAAGGCGTATTTAAGATTACAGACAATTAATGCACTATAAATAATTAATTAGGACAATTAATAGAGGACTATAATTAATTTAAAAAACGTATATTCACTTTATTTGAGAATAAGTAATATTTAAGACTACATACAATTAATTCACTATAAATAATTAATTAGAACAATTAATAGACGAATAAAATTAATTTAAAAAATGTATTTTTTGAAATTTGATATTTAAAACTGACAATTATGAGCTAACCCGCTGAGATATTCTATTGCATCCATATTGTGAAATTCAGACACTATTTTTAAATATAATAAATTTAGTATTGTGTATTTTTAATTTGGCTATAAAATCGTTAATACTTGAAAGGTTTCGATAAAATTTAGTACAGTACCGTTTTGAGGGGTGGCAGATCCAGATTTTTTCTAAAAAGCCACTTTTAAATTTATTTTTTTTGGTAACGCTATTTCGGTGTTTGAATGCGACTCCTTAATGGGCTCAAAATGTTAGTAGCAGTACGTAACATATTATAATTAATAGACAGTAATTGCAGAATGCTAAACATTGTACAGAAACAACTGTAAACTAATTTTAAATGCAACAGAATGGCACCTACTGTTTTATAAGTAGACAAAATGGCATGCTACAGCCTGTAAACGCCCTGGCGGACGATCTGAGACGTTTTGGATATCATTTTGACAGTACAAACGCTTTTAGATTTTTTAAATTTTAGTAACGCTATTTCGGTGTTTGAATGCAACTTCGTAATGGCCTCAAAATGCTACTAGCAGTACGTATCATATTATAATTAATAGACAGTAATTACAGAATGCTAAACATTTTACAGAAACAACTGTAAAATAATTTTAAATGCATCAGAATGGCACCTACTGTTTTAGAGGTAGACAAAATGACATGCTAGAGCCTGTAAACGCTCTGCCGGACGAGTTGTCACATTTTGGATATCATTTCGATAGTAGAAACGCTTTTAAATTTATTTTTTTTGGTAACGCTATTTCGGTGTATAAATGTGACTTCGTAATGGCCTCACAATGCTACTAGCGGTACTTAACATATTCTAATTAAGAGACAGTAATTGCAGAATGTTAAACATTGTACAGAAACAGCTGTAAACTAATTTTCAATGCATCAGAATGGCACCTGCTGTTTTATAAGTAGACAAAATTGCATGCTAGAGCCTGTAAACGTTCTGCCGGACGTTTTGACACGTTTTGGATATCTTGTCGATAGTAGAAACGCTTTAAAAAATTTTTTTTAGTAACGCTATTTCGGTGTTTGAATGTGACTTCGTAATGGCCTCACAATGCTACTAGCGGTACTTAACATATTCTAATTAAGAGACAGTAATTGCAGAATGTTAAACATTGTACAGAAACAGCTGTAAACTAATTTTCAATGCATCAGAATGGCACCTGCTGTTTTATAAGTAGACAAAATTGCATGCTAGAGCCTGTAAACGCCCTGGCGGACGATTTGACACGTTTTGGATATCATTTCGATAGTAGAAACGGTATTTCGGTGTTTGAATGCGATTTCTTAATGGCCTCAAAATGCTACTAGCGGTACGTAACATATTCTAATTAATAGATAGTAATTGCAGAATGCTAAACGTTTTAGATATCATTTCGATAGTAGAAACCCTTTTACATTTTTTTTTAGTAACGCTATTTCGGGGTTTGAATGCGACTTCTTAACGGCCGCAAAATGCTACTAGCAGTACGTAACATATTATAATTAATAGACAGTAATTGCAGAATGCTAAAGATTGTACAGAAACAACTGTAAACTAATTTTATATGCATCAAAATGTCACCTACTGTTTTCGAAGTAGAGAAAATGTCATGCTAGAGCCTGTAAACGCCCTGGCGTACGATTTGACACGTTTTGGATATCATTTTGATAGTAGAAACGGTATTTCGGTGTTTGAATGCGATTTCTTAATGGCCTGAAAATGCTACTAGCGGTACGTAACATATTCTAATTAATAGACAGTAATTGCAGAATGCTAAACATTGTACAGAAAAAGCTGTAAACTAATTTTGAATGCATCAAAATGGCTGCTACTGTTTTAGAAGTAGACAAAATTGCATGCTAGAGCCTGTAAACGCTCTTGCGGACGATTTGACACGTTTTAGATATCATTTCGATAGTAGAAACGCTTTAAAATTTTTTTTTAGTAACGCTATTTCGGGGTTTGAATGCGACTTCTTAACGGCCGCAAAATGCTACTAGCAGTACGTAACATATTATAATTAATAGACAGTAATTGCAGAATGCTAAAGATTGTACAGAAACAACTGTAAACTAATTTTATATGCATCAGAATGTCACCTACTGTTTTAGAAGTAGAGAAAATGTCATGCTAGAGCCTGTAAACGCACTGGCGTACGATTTAACACGTTTTGGATATCATTTCGATAGTAGAAACGGTATTTCGGTGTTTGAATGCGATTTCTTAATGGCCTCAAAATGCTACTAGCGGTACGTAACATATTCTAATTAATAGACAGTAATTGCAGAATGCTAAACATTGTACAGAAAAAGCTGTAAACTAATTTTAAATGCATCAAAATGGCTGCTACTGTTTTAGAAGTAGTTACATTGCATGCTAGAGCCTGTAAACGCTCTGGCGGACGATTTGACACGTTTTGGATATCATTTCGATAGTAGAAACGCTTTTTAAATTTTTTTAGTAACTCTATTGCGGTGTTTGAATGCGACTTCTAAATGGCCGCAAAATGCTACTAGCAGTAGGTAACATATTATAATTAATAGACAGTAATGGCAGAATGCTAGACATTGTACAGAAACAACTGTAAACTAATTTTAAATGCATCAGAATGGCACCTACTGTTTTATAAGTAGGCAAAATTGCATGCTACAGCCAGTAAACGCTCTGGCGGACGATTTGACACGTTTTGGCTATCATTTCGATAGTAGAAACGCTTTTTAATTTTTTTTAGTAACGCTATTTCGGTGTTTGAATGCGACTTCTTAATGGCCTCAAAATGCTACTAGCAGTACGTAACATATTATAATTAATAGACAGTAATTTCAGAATGCTAAACATTGTACAGAAACAGCTGTAAACTAATTTTAAATGCATCAGAATGGCTGCTACTGTTTTAGAAGTAGACAAAATTGTATGCTAGAGCCTGTAAACGCTCTGGCGGACGATTTGTTACGTTTTGGATATCATTTCGATAGTAGAAACGCTTTTAAATTTTTTTTTTTAGTAACGCTATTTCGGTGATTGAATGCGACTTCTTAATTGCCGCAAAATGCCTCTAGCAGTACGTAACATATTATAATTAATAGACAGTAATTGCAGAATGCTAAAGATTGTACAGAAACAACTGTAAACTAATTTTATATGCATCAGAATGTCACCTACTGTTTTAGAAGTAGAGAAAATGTCATGCTAGAGCCTGTAAACCCTCTGGCGGACGATTTGACACGTTTTGGATATCATTTCGATAGTAGAAACACTTTTAAATTTATTTTTTTTGGTAACGCTATTTCGGTGTATGAATGTGACTTCGTCATGGCCTCAAAATGCTTCTAGCGGTACGTAACATATTCTAATTAATAGACAGTAATTGCAGAATGCTAAACATTGTACAGAAACAACTGTAAAATAATTTTAAATGCATCAGAATGGCGCCTGCTGTTTTATAAGTAGACAAAATTGCTTGCTAGAGCCTGTAAACGTTCTGCCGGACGTTTTGACACGTTTTGGATATCATTTCGATAGTAGAAACGCTTTAAAATTTTTTTTTAGTAACGCTATTTCGGTGTTTGAATGCTACTTCTTAATGGCCGCAAAATGCTACTAGCAGTACGTAACATATTATAATTAATAGACAGTAATTGCAGAAAGCTAAAGATTGTACAGAAACAACTGTAAACTAATTTTATATGCATCAGAATGTCACCTACTGTTTTAGAAGTAGAGAAAATGTCATGCTAGAGCCTGTAAACCCTCTGGCGGACGATTTGACACGTTTTGGATATCATTTCGATAGTAGAAACACTTTTAAATTTAGTTTTTTTTGGTAACCCTATTTCGGTGTATGAATGTGACTTCGTAATGGCCTCAAAATGCTACTAGCGGTACGTAACATATTCTAATTAATAGACAGTAATTGCAGAATGCTAAACATTGTACAGAAACAACTGTAAAATAATTTTAAATGCATCAGAATGGCGCCTACTGTTTTAAAAGTAGAAAAAATGGCATGCTAGAGCCTGTAAACCCTCTGGCGGACGATTTGACACGTTTTGGATATCATTTCGATAGTAGAAACACTTTTAAATTTATTTTTTTTGGTAACGCTATTTCGGTGTATGAATGTGACTTCGTCATGGCCTCAAAATGCTTCTAGCGGTACGTAACATATTCTAATTAATAGACAGTAATTGCAGAATGCTAAACATTGTACAGAAACAACTGTAAAATAATTTTAAATGCATCAGAATGGCGCCTGCTGTTTTATAAGTAGACAAAATTGCATGCTAGAGCCTGTAAACGTTCTGCCGGACGTTTTGACACGTTTTGGATATCATTTCGATAGTAGAAACGCTTTAAAATTTTTTTTTAGTAACGCTATTTCGGTGTTTGAATGCTACTTCTTAATGGCCGCAAAATGCTACTAGCAGTACGTAACATATTATAATTAATAGACAGTAATTGCAGAAAGCTAAAGATTGTACAGAAACAACTGTAAACTAATTTTATATGCATCAGAATGTCACCTACTGTTTTAGAAGTAGAGAAAATGTCATGCTAGAGCCTGTAAACCCTCTGGCGGACGATTTGACACGTTTTGGATATCATTTCGATAGTAGAAACACTTTTAAATTTAGTTTTTTTGGTAACCCTATTTCGGTGTATGAATGTGACTTCGTAATGGCCTCAAAATGCTACTAGCGGTACGTAACATATTCTAATTAATAGACAGTAATTGCAGAATGCTAAACATTGTACAGAAACAACTGTAAAATAATTTTAAATGCATCAGAATGGCGCCTGCTGTTTTATAAGTAGACAAAATTGCATGCTAGAGCCTGTAAACGTTCTGCCGGACGTTTTGACACGTTTTGGATATCATTTCGATAGTAGAAACGCTTTAAATTTTTTTTTTAGTAACGCTATTTCGGTGTTTGAATGCTACTTCTTAATGGCCGCAAAATGCTACTAGCAGTACGTAACATATTATAATTAATAGACAGTAATTGCAGAAAGCTAAAGATTGTACAGAAACAACTGTAAACTAATTTTATATGCATCAGAATGTCACCTACTGTTTTAGAAGTAGAGAAAATGTCATGCTAGAGCCTGTAAACCCTCTGGCGGACGATTTGACACGTTTTGGATATCATTTCGATAGTAGAAACACTTTTAAATTTATTTTTTTTGGTAACGCTATTTCGGTGTATGAATGTGACTTCGTAATGGCCTCAAAATGCTACTAGCAGTTCGTAACATATTATAATTAATAGACAGTAATTGCAGAATGCTAAACATTGTACAGAAACAGCTGTAAACTAATTTTAAATGCATCGGAATGTCACCTACTGATTTAGAAGTAGACCAAATGGCATGCTAGAGCCTGTAGACGCTCTGCCGGACGATGTGACACGTTTTGGATATCATTTTGATAGTAGAAACGCTTTAAAAAATTTTTTTAGTCACGCTATTTCGGTGTTTGAATGCGACTTCTTAATGGCCGCAAAATGCTACTAGCAGTACGTAACATATTATAATTAATAGACAGTAATTACAGAATGCTAAACATTTTACAGAAACAACTGTAAAATAATTTTAAATGCATCAGAATGGCACCTACTGTTTTATAGGTAGACAAAATTGCATGCTAGAGCCTGTAAACGCTCTGGCGGACGATTTGACACGTTTTGGATATCATTTCGATAGTAGAAACGCTTTTAAATTTTTTTTTTAGTAACGCTATTTCGGTGTTTGAATGCTACTTCTTAATGGCCGCAAAATGCTACTAGCAGTACGTAACATATTATAATTAATAGACAGTAATTACAGAATGCTAAACATTGTACAGAAACAACTGTAAAATAACTTTAAATGCATCAGAATGGCACCTACTGTTTTAGAAGTATACAAAATGGCATGCTAGAGCCAGTAAACGTTCTGGCGGACGATTTGACACGTTTTGGATATCATTTCAATAGTAGAAACGCTTTTAAATTTATTTTTTTTTGGTAACGCTATTTCGGTGTATGAATGTGACTTCGTAATGACCTCAAAATGCTACTAGCGGTACGTAACATATTCTAATTAATAGACAGTAATTGCAGAATGTTAAACATTGTACAGAAACAGCTGAAAACTAATTTTAAATGCATCAGAATGGCACCTGCTGTTTTATAAGTAGACAAAATTGCATGCTAGAGCCTGTAAACGTTCTGCCGGACGTTTTGACACCTTTTGGATATCATTTCAATAGTAGAAACGCTTTTAAATTTTTTTTAGTAACGCTATTTCGGTGTTTGAATGCTACTCCTTAAGGGCCGCAAAATATTACTAGCAGTACGTAACATATTATAATTAATAGACAGTAATTGCAGAATGCTAAACATTGTACAGAAACAGCTGTAAACTAACTTTAAATGCATCAGAATGGCACCTACTGTTTTAGAAGTAGACAAAATTGCATGCTAGAGCCTGTAAACGCCCTGGCGTACGATTTGACACGTTTTGGATATCATTTCGATAGTAGAAACGGTATTTCGGTGTTTGAATGCGATTTCTTAATGGCCTCAAAATGCTACTAGCGGTACGTAACATATTCTAATTAATAGACAGTAATTGCAGAATGCTAAACATTGTACAGAAACAGCTGTAAACTAATTTTAAATGCATCAGAATGGCACCTACTGTTTTATAAGTAGACAAAATTGCATGCTAGAGCCTGTAAACGCCCTGGCGTACGATTTGACACGTTTTGGATATCATTTCGATAGTAGAAACGGTATTTCGGTGTTTGAATGCGATTTCTTAATGGCCTCAAAATGCTACTAGCGGTACGTAACATATTATAATTAATAGACAGTAATGGCAGAATGCTAAACATTGTACAGAAACAGCTGTAAACTAATTTTAAATGCATCAGAATGGCACCTACTGTTTTATAAGTAGACAAAATTGCATGCTAGAGTCAGTAAACGCTCTTGCGGAGGATTTGACACGTTTTGGATATCATTTCGATAGTAGAAACGCTTTTAAATTTTTTTTTAGAAACGCTATTTTGGTGTAGGGATGCGACTTCTTAATGGCCTCAAAATGCTACTAGCAGTACGTAACATATTATAATTGATAGACAGTAATTGCAGAATGCTAACCATTGTACAGAAACAGCTGTAAACTAATTTTAAATGCATCAGAATGGCACCTACTGTTTTATAAGTAGACAAAATTGCATGCTAGAGCCTGTAAACGCTCTGGCGGACGATTTGACACGTTTTGGGTATCATTTCGATAGTAGAAACGCTTAAAATTTTTTTTTTAGTAACGCTATTTCGGTGTTTGAATGCGACTTCTTAATTGCCTCAAAATGCTACTAGCGGTACGTAACATATTCTAATTAATAGACAGTAATTGCGGAATGTTAAACATTGTACAGAAACAGCTGTAAACTAATTTTAAATGCATCAGAATGGCACCTACTGACTTATAAGCAGACAAAATTGCATGCAAGAGCCTGTAGACGCTCTGGCGGACGATTTGACACGTTTTGGATATCATTTCGATAGTAGAAACGCTTTTAAATTTTTTCTTAGTAACGCTATTTCGGTGTTTGAATGCGACTTCTTAATGGCCTCAAAATGCTACTAGCGGTACGTAGCATATTCAAATTAATAGACAGTAATTGCAGAATGCTAAACATTGTACAGAAACAGCTGTAAACTAATTTTAAATGCATCAGAATGGCTGCTACTGTTTTAGAAGTAGACAAAATTGCATGCTAGAGCCTGTAAACGCTCTGGCGGACGATTTGATACGTTTTGGATATCATTTCGATAGTAGAAACGCTTTTAAATTTTTTTTTTGTAACGCTATTTCGGTGTTTGAATGCGACTTCTTAATGGCCGCAAAATGCTACTAGCAGTACGTAACATATTATAATTAATAGACAGTAATTGCAGAATGCTAAAGATTGTACAGAAACAACTGTAAACTAATTTTATATGCATCAGAATGTCACCTACTGTTTTAGAAGTAGAGAAAATGTCATGCTAGAGCTTGTAAACGCTCTGCCAGAAGATTTGACACGTTTTGCATATCATTTCGATAGTAGAAACGCTTTTAATTTTTTTTTAGTAACGCTATTTCGGTGTTTGAATGCGACTTCTTAATGGCCGCAAAATGCTACTAGCAGTAGGTAACATATTATAATTAATAGACAGTAATGGCAGAATGCTAAACATTGTACAGAAACAACTGTAAACTAATTTTAAATGCATCAAAATGGCACCTACTGTTTTAAAAGTAGACAAAATGGCATGCTAGAGCCTGTAAACCCTCTGGCGTACGATTTGACACGTTTTGGATATCATTTCGATAGTAGAAACACTTTTAAATTTATTTTTTTTGGTAACGCTATTTCGGTGTTTGAATGCGACTTCTTAATGGCCTCAAAATGCTACTAGCGGTACGCAACATATTATAATTAATAGACAGTAATTACAAATTGCTAAACAATTTACAGAAGCAACTGTAAAATAATTTTAAATGCATCAGAATGGCACCTACTGTTTTAGAGGTAGACAAAATGGCATTCTAGAGCCTGTAAACGCTCTGGCGGACGATTTGACACGTTTTGGATATCATTTCGATAGTAGAAACGCTTTTAAATTTTTTTTTAGTAACACTATTTCTGTGTTTGAATGCGACTTCTTAATGGCCGCAAAATGCTACTAGCAGTACGTAACATATTATAATTAATAGACAGTAATTACAGAATGCTAAACATTGTACAGAAACAACTGTAAAATAACTTTAAATGCATCAGAATGGCACCTACTTTTTTAGAAGTATACAAAATGGCATGCTAGAGCCAGTAAACGTTCTGGCGGACGATTTGACACGTTTTGGATATCATTTCAATAGTAGAAACGCTTTTAAATTTATTTTTTTTTGGTAACGCTATTTCGGTGTATGAATGTGACTTCGTAATGGCCTCAAAATGCTACTAGCGGTACGTAACATATTCTAATTAATAGACAGTAATTGCAGAATGTTAAACATTGTACAGAAACAGCTGTAAACTAATTTTAAATGCATCAGAATGGCAGCTGCTGTTTTATAAGTAGACAAAATTGCATGCTAGAGCCTGTAAACGCCCTGGCGGACGATTTGACAGGTTTTGGATATCATTTCGATAGTAGAAACGCTATTTCGGTGTTTGAATGCGATTTCTTAATGGCCTCAAAATGCTAACAGCGGTACGTAACATATTCTAATTAATAGACAGTAATTGCAGAATGCTAAACATTGTACAGAAACAGCTGTAAACTAATTTTAAATGCATCAGAATAGCACCTGCTGTTTTATAAGTAGACAAAATTGCATGCTAGAGTCTGTAAACGCTCTTGCGGACGTTTTGACACGTTTTGGATATCATTTCGATAGTAGAAACGCTTTAAAATTTTTTTTAGTAACGCTATTTCGGTGTTTGAATGCTACTTCTTAATGGCTGCAAAATATTACTAGCAGTACGTAACATATTATAATTGTTAGACAGTAATTGCAGAATGCTAGCCATTGTACAGAAACAGCTGTAAACTAATTTTAAATGCATCAGAATGGCACCTACTGTTTTATAAGTAGACAAAATTGCATGCTAGAGTCTGTAAACGCTCTTGCGGACGATTTGACACGTTTTGGATATCATTTCGATAGTAGAAACGCTTTTAAATTTTTTTTTAGAAACGCTATTTTGGTGTAGGGATGCGACTTCTTAATGGCCTCAAAATGCTACTAGCAGTACGTAACATATTATAATTGATAGACAGTAATTGCAGAATGCTAGCCATTGTACAGAAACAGCTGTAAACTAATTTTAAATGCATCAGAATGGCACCTACTGTTTTATAAGTAGACAAAATTGCATGCTAGAGTCTGTAAACGCTCTTGCGGACGTTTTGACACGTTTTGGGTATCATTTCGATAGTAGAAACGCTTTAAATTTTTTTTCTTTAGTAACGCTATTTCGGTGTTTGAATGCGACTTCTTAAGGGCCTCAAAATGCTACTAGCGGTACGTAACATATTCTAATTAATAGACAGTAATTGCAGAATGTTAAACATTGTACAGAAACAGCTGTAAACTAATTTGAAATGCATCAGAATGGCACCTGCTGTTTTATAAGTAGACAAAATTGCATGCTAGAGCCTGTAAACGTTCTGCCGGACGTTTTGACACCTTTTGGATATCATTTTAATAGTAAAACGCTTTAAAAAATTTTTTTTAGTAACGCTATTTTGGTGTTTGAATGCTACTCCTTAATGGCCGCAAAATATTACTAGCAGTACGTAACATATTATAATTAATAGACAGTAATTGCAGAATGCTAAACATTGTACAGAAACAGCTGTAAACTAATTTTAAATGCATCAGAATGGCACCTACTGATTTATAAGTAGACAAAATTGCATGCTAGAGCCTGTAAACGTTCTGCCGGACGTTTTGACACGTTTTGGATATCATTTCGATAGTAGAAACGCTTTAAAAAATTTTTTTTAGTAACGCTATTTCGGTGTTTCAATGTTACTTCTTAATGGTTGCAAAATATTACTAGCAGTACGTAACATATTATAATTAATAGACAGTAATGGCATAATGCTAAACATTGTACAGAAACAGCTGTAAACTAATTTTAAATGCATCAGAATGGCCCCTACTGTTTTATAAGTAGACAAAATTGCATGCTACAGCCTGTAAACGCTCCGGCGGACGATTTGACACGTTTTGGATATCATTTCGATAGTAGAAACGCTTTTAAATTTATTTTTTTTGGTAACGCTATTTCGGTGTTTGAATGCGACTTAGTAATGGCCTCAAAATGCTACTAGCAGTACGTAACATATTATAATTAATAGACAGTAATTGCAGAATGCTAAACATTGTACAGAAACAGCTGTAAACTAATTTTAAATGCATCAGAATGGCTGCTACTGTTTTAGAAGTAGACAAAATTGCATGCTAGAGCCTGTAAACGCTCTGGCGGACGATTTGACACGTATTGGATATCATTTCGATAGTAGAAACGCTTTTAAATTTTTTTTTAGTAACGCTATTTCGGTGTTTGAATGCGACTTCTTAATGGCCGCAAAATGCTACTAGCAGTACGTAACATATTATAATTAATAGACAGTAATGGCAGAATGCTAAAGATTGTACAGAAACAACTGTAAACTAATTTTATATGCATCAGAATGTCACCTACTGTTTTAGAAGTAGAGAAAATGTCATGCTAGAGCCTGTAAACACTCTGCCGGAAGATTTGACACGTTTTGCATATCATTTCGATAGTAGAAACGCTTTTAATTTTTTTTAGTAACGCTATTTCTTTGTTTAAATGCGACTTCTTAATGGCCGCAAAATGCTACTAGCAGTACGTAACATATTATAATTAATAGACAGCAATTGCAGAATACTAAACATTGTACAGAAACAACTGTAAAATAATTTTAAATGCATCAGAATGGCACCTACTGTTTTATAAGTAGGCAAAATTGCATGCTACAGCCTGTAAACGCTCTGGCGGACGATTTGACACGTTTTGGATATCATTTCGATAGTAGAAACGCTTTTAAACTTATTTTTTTTGGTAACGCTATTTCGGTGTTTGAATGCGACTTAGTAATGGCCTCAAAATGCTACTAGCAGTACGTAACATATTATAATTAATAGACAGTAATTGCAGAATGCTAAACATTGTACAGAAACAGCTGTAAACTAATTTTAAATGCATCAGAATGGCTGCTACTGTTTTAGAAATAGACAAAATTGCATGCTAGAGCCTGTAAACGCTCTGGCGGACGATTTGACACGTATTGGATATCATTTCGATAGTAGAAACGCTTTTAAATTTTTTTTTAGTAACGCTATTTCGGTGTTTGAATGCGACTTCTTAATGGCCGCAAAATGCTACTAGCAGTACGTAACATATTATAATTAATAGACAGTAATGGCAGAATGCTAAAGATTGTACAGAAACAACTGTAAACTAATTTTATATGCATCAGAATGTCACCTACTGTTTTAGAAGTAGAGAAAATGTCATGCTAGAGCCTGTAAACACTCTGCCGGAAGATTTGACACGTTTTGCATATCATTTCGATAGTAGAAACGCTTTTAATTTTTTTTAGTAACGCTATTTCTTTGTTTAAATGCGACTTCTTAATGGCCGCAAAATGCTACTAGCAGTACGTAACATATTATAATTAATAGACAGCAATTGCAGAATACTAAACATTGTACAGAAACAACTGTAAAATAATTTTAAATGCATCAGAATGGCACCTACTGTTTTATAAGTAGACAAAATTGCATGCTAGAGCCTGTAAACGCCCTGGCGGACGATTTGACACGTTTTGGATAACATTTCGATAGTAGAAACGCTATTTCGGTGTTTGAATGCGATTTCTTAATGGCCTCAAAATGCTACTAGCGGTACGTAACATATTCTAATTAATAGACAGTAATTGCAGAATGCTAAACATTGTACAGAAACAGCTGTAAACTAATTTTAAATGCATCAGAATGGCACCTGCTGTTTTATAAGTAGACAAAATTGCATGCTAGAGCCTGTAAACGTTCTGCCGGACGTTTTGACACGTTTTGAATATCATTTCGATAGTAGAAACGCTTTTAAATTTTTTTTTAGTAACGCTATTTCGGTGTTTGAATGCTACTTCTTAATGGCTGCAAAATATTACTAGCAGTACGTAACATATTATAATTAATAGACAGTAATTGCAGAATGCTAAACATTGTACAGAAACAGCTGTAAACTAATTTTAAATGCATCAGAATGGCACCTGCTGTTTTATAAGTAGACAAAATTGCATGCTAGAGCCTGTAAACGTTCTGCCGGACGTTTTGACACGTTTTGAATATCATTTCGATAGTAGAAACGCTTTTAAATTTTTCTTTAGTAACGCTATTTCGGTGTTTGAATGCTACTTCTTAATGGCTGCAAAATATTACTAGCAGTACGTAACATATTCTAATTAATAGACAGTAATGGCAGAATGCTAAACATTGTACAGAAGCAGCTGTAAACTAATTTTAAATGCATCAGAATGGCACGTACTGTTTTATAAGTAGACAAAATTGCATGCTAGAGCCTGTAAACGCTCTTGCGGACGATTTGACACGTTTAGGATATCATTTCGATAGAAGAAACGTTTTTAATTTTTTTTTTAGTAACGCTATTTCGGTGTTTGAATGCTACTTCTTAATGGCTGCAAAATATTACTAGCAGTACGTAACATATTATAATTAATAGACAGTAATGGCAGAATGCTTAACATGGTACAGAAACAGCTGTAAACTAATTTTAAATGCATCAGAATGGCACCTACTGTTTTATAAGTAGACAAAATTGCATGCTAGAGCCTGTAAACGCTCTTGCGGACGATTTGACACGTTTTGGATATCATTTCGATAGTAGAAACGCTTTTAAATTTTTTTTTAGTAACGCTATTTCGGTGTTTGAATGCTACTTCTTAATGGCTGCAAAATATTACTAGCAGTACGTAACATATTCTAATTAATAGACAGTAATGGCAGAATGCTAACCATTGTACAGAAACAGCTGTAAACTAATTTTAAATGCATCAGAATGGCACCTACTGTTTTATAAGTAGACAAAATTGCATGCTAGAGCCTGTAAACGCCATGGCGGACGATTTGACACGTTTTGGGTATCATTTCGATAGTAGAAACGCTTTAAAAATATTTTTTTTAGTAACGTTATTTCGGTGTTTGAATGCGACTTCTTAATGGCCGCAAAATGCTACTAGCAGGAGGTAACATATTATAATTAATAGACAGTAATTGCAGAATGCTAAAGATTGTACAGAAACAACTGTAAACTAATTTTATATGCATCAGAATGTCACCTACTGTTTTAAAAGTAGACAAAATTGCATGCTAGAGCCTGTAAACGCTCTGGCGGACGATTTGACACGTTTTGAATATCATTTCGATAGTAGAAACGCTTTTAAATTTTTTTTTAGTAACGCTATTTCGGTGTTTGAATGCTACTTCTTAATGGCTGCAAAATATTACTAGCAGTACGTAACATATTATAATTAATAGACAGTAATGGCAGAATGCTAAACATTGTACAGAAGCAGCTGTAAACTAATTTTAAATGCATCAGAATGGCACCTACTGTTTTATAAGTAGGCAAAATTGCATGCTAGAGCCTGTAAACGCTCTTGCGGACGATTTGACACGTTTTGGATATCATTTCGATAGTAGAAACGCTTTTAAATTTTTTTTTAGTAACGCTATTTCGGTGTAGGGATGCGACTTCTTAATGGCCTCAAAATGCTACTAGCAGTACGTAACATATTATAATTGATAGACAGTAATTGCAGAATGCTAACCATTGTACAGAAACAGCTGTAAACTAATTTTAAATGCATCAGAATGGCACCTACTGTTTTATAAGTAGTCAAAATTGCATGCTAGAGCCTGTAAACGCTATGGCGGACGATTTGACACGTTTTGGGTATCATTTCGATAGTAGAAACGCTTTAAAAATATTTTTTTTAGTAACGTTATTTCGGTGTTTGAATGCGACTTCTTAATGGCCGCAAAATGCTACTAGCAGTGGGTAACATATTATAATTAATAGACAGTAATTGCAGAATGCTAAACATTGTACAGAAACAACTGTAAACTAATTTAAAATGCATCAGAATGGCACCTACTGCTTTATAAGTAGGCAAAAATGCATGCTACAGCCTGTAAACGCTCTGGCGGACGATTTGACACGTTTTGGATATCATTTCGATAGTAGAAACGCTTTTAAATTTATTTTTTTTGGTAACGCTATTTCGGTGTTTGAATGCGACTTCGTAATGGCCTCAAAATGCTACTAGCAGTACGTAACATATTATAATTAATAGACAGTAATGGCAGAATGCTAAACATTTTACAGAAACAGCTGTAAACTAATTTTATATGCATCAGAATGTCACCTACTGTTTTAGAAGTAGAGAAAATGTCATGCTAGAGCCTGTAAAAACGCTCTGCCGGAAGATTTGACACGTTTTGCATATCATTTCGATAGTAGAAACGCTTTTAATTTTTTTTTTAGTAACGCTATTTCGGTGTTTAAATGCGACTTCTTAATGGCCGCAAAATCCCACTAGCAGTACGTAACATATTAAAATTAATAGACAGTAATTGCAGAATGCTAACCATTGTACAGAAACAACTGTAAACTAATTTTAAATGCATCAGAATGGCACCTACTGTTTTATAAGTAGGCAAAATTGCATGCTACAGCCTGTAAACGCTCTGGCGGACGATTTGACACGTATTGGATATCATTTCGATAGTAGAAACGCTTTTAAATTTTTTTTTAGTAACGCTATTTCGGTGTTTGAATGCGACTTCTTAATGGCCGCAAAATGCTACTAGCAGTACGTAACATATTATAATTAATAGACAGTAATGGCAGAATGCTAAAGATTGTACAGAAACAACTGTAAACTAATTTTATATGCATCAGAATGTCACCTACTGTTTTAGAAGTAGAGAAAATGTCATGCTAGAGCCTGTAAAAACGCTCTGCCGGAAGATTTGACACGTTTTGCATATCATTTCGATAGTAGAAACGCTTTTAATTTTTTTTTTAGTAACGCTATTTCGGTGTTTAAATGCGACTTCTTAATGGCCGCAAAATCCCACTAGCAGTACGTAACATATTAAAATTAATAGACAGTAATTGCAGAATGCTAACCATTGTACAGAAACAACTGTAAACTAATTTTAAATGCATCAGAATGGCACCTACTGTTTTATAAGTAGGCAAAATTGCATGCTACAGCCTGTAAACGCTCTGGCGGACGATTTGACACGTGTTGGATATCATTTCGATAGTAGAAACGCTTTTAAATTTATTTTTTTTGTTAACGCTATTTCGGTGTTTGAATGCGACTTCGTAATGGCCTCAAAATGCTACTAGCAGTACGTAACATATTATAATTAATAGACAGTAATGGCAGAATGCTAAACATTTTACAGAAACAGCTGTAAACCAATTTTAAATGCATCGGAATGTCACCTACTGATTTAGAAGTAGACCAAATGGCATGCTAGAGCCTGTAAACGCTCTGCCGGACGATTTGACACGTTTTGGATATCATTTCGATAGTAGAAACGCTTTTAAATTTTTTTTTAGTAACGCTATTTCGGTGTTTGAATGCGACTTCTTAATGGCCGCAAAATGCTACTAGCAGTACGTAACATATTCTAATTAATAGACAGTAATTGCAGAATGCTAAAGATTGTACAGAAACAACTGTAAACTAATTTTATATGCATCAGAATGTCACCTACTGTTTTAAAAGTAGACAAAATTGCATGCTAGAGCCTGTAAACGCTCTGGCGGACGATTTGACACGTTTTGGATATCATTTCGATAGTAGAAACGCTTTTAAATTTTTTTTAGTAACGCTATTTCGGTGTTTGAATGCGACTTCTTAATGGCCGCAAAATGCTACTAACAGTACGTAACATTTTATAATTAATAGACAGTAAATGCATCAGAATGGCACCTGCTGTTTTATAAGTAGACAAAATTGCATGCTAGAGCCTGTAAACGTTCTGCCGGACGTTTTGACACGTTTTGGATATCATTTCGATAGTAGAAACGCTTTTAAATTTTTTAAATTTTAGTAACGCTATTTCGGAGATTGAATGCGACTTCATAATGGCCTCAAAATACTACTAGCAGTACGAAACATATTATAATTAATAGACAGCAATTGCAGAATGCTAAAGATTGTACAGAAACAGCTGTAAACTAATTTTAAATGCATCGGAATGTCACCTACTGATTTAGAAGTAGACCAAATGGCATGCTAGAGCCTGTAAACGCTCTGCCGGACGATGTGACATGTTTTGCATATCATTTCGATAGTAGAAACGCTTTTAAATTTTTTTTTTGGTAACGCCATTTCGGTGTTTGTATGCGACTTCTTAATGGCCGCAAAATGCTACTAGCAGTACGTAACATGTTATAATTAATAGACAGTAACTACAGAATGCTAAACATTTTACAGAAACAATTGTAAAATAACTTTAAATGCATCAGAATGGCACCTACTGTTTTATAGGTAGTCAAAATTGCATGCTAGAGCCTGTAAACGCTATGGCGGACGATTTGACACGTTTTGGGTATCATTTCGATAGTAGAAACGTTTTAAAAATATTTTTTTTAGTAACGTTATTTCGGTGTTTGAATGCGACTTCTTAATGGCCGCAAAATGCTACTAGCAGTAGGTAACATATTATAATTAATAGACAGTAATTGCAGAATGCTAAACATTGTACAGAAACAACTGTAAACTAATTTAAAATGCATCAGAATGGCACCTACTGCTTTATAAGTAGGCAAAAATGCATGCT
Source organism: Agriotes lineatus (assembly GCA_940337035.1). Taxonomy (NCBI): domain Eukaryota; kingdom Metazoa; phylum Arthropoda; class Insecta; order Coleoptera; family Elateridae; genus Agriotes; species Agriotes lineatus. The sequence goes on from CALNHX010008773.1 coordinate 18,085, forward strand.
ACAGCCTGTAAACGCTCTGGCGGACGATTTGACACGTTTTGGATATCATTTCGATAGTAGAAACGCTTTTAAATTTATTTTTTTTGGTAACGCTATTTCGGTGTTTGAATGCGACTTCGTAATGGCCTCAAAATGCTACTAGCAGTACGTAACATATTATAATTAATAGACAGTAATGGCAGAATGCTAAACATTTTACAGAAACAGCTGTAAACTAATTTTATATGCATCAGAATGTCACCTACTGTTTTAGAAGTAGAGAAAATGTCATGCTAGAGCCTGTAAACGCTCTGCCGGAAGATTTGACACGTTTTGCATATCATTTCGATAGTAGAAACGCTTTTAATTTTTTTTTTAGTAACGCTATTTCGGTGTTTAAATGCGACTTCTTAATGGCCGCAAAATCCCACTAGCAGTACGTAACATATTAAAATTAATAGACAGTAATTGCAGAATGCTAACCATTGTACAGAAACAACTGTAAACTAATTTTAAATGCATCAGAATGGCACCTACTGTTTTATAAGTAGGCAAAATTGCATGCTACAGCCTGTAAACGCTCTGGCGGACGATTTGACACGTATTGGATATCATTTCGATAGTAGAAACGCTTTTAAATTTTTTTTTAGTAACGCTATTTCGGTGTTTGAATGCGACTTCTTAATGGCCGCAAAATGCTACTAGCAGTACGTAACATATTATAATTAATAGACAGTAATGGCAGAATGCTAAAGATTGTACAGAAACAACTGTAAACTAATTTTATATGCATCAGAATGTCACCTACTGTTTTAGAAGTAGAGAAAATGTCATGCTAGAGCCTGTAAAAACGCTCTGCCGGAAGATTTGACACGTTTTGCATATCATTTCGATAGTAGAAACGCTTTTAATTTTTTTTTTAGTAACGCTATTTCGGTGTTTAAATGCGACTTCTTAATGGCCGCAAAATCCCACTAGCAGTACGTAACATATTAAAATTAATAGACAGTAATTGCAGAATGCTAACCATTGTACAGAAACAACTGTAAACTAATTTTAAATGCATCAGAATGGCACCTACTGTTTTATAAGTAGGCAAAATTGCATGCTACAGCCTGTAAACGCTCTGGCGGACGATTTGACACGTGTTGGATATCATTTCGATAGTAGAAACGCTTTTAAATTTATTTTTTTTGTTAACGCTATTTCGGTGTTTGAATGCGACTTCGTAATGGCCTCAAAATGCTACTAGCAGTACGTAACATATTATAATTAATAGACAGTAATGGCAGAATGCTAAACATTTTACAGAAACAGCTGTAAACTAATTTTAAATGCATCGGAATGTCACCTACTGATTTAGAAGTAGACCAAATGGCATGCTAGAGCCTGTAAACGCTCTGCCGGACGATTTGACACGTTTTGGATATCATTTCGATAGTAGAAACGCTTTTAAATTTTTTTTTAGTAACGCTATTTCGGTGTTTGAATGCGACTTCTTAATGGCCGCAAAATGCTACTAGCAGTACGTAACATATTCTAATTAATAGACAGTAATTGCAGAATGCTAAAGATTGGACAGAAACAACTGTAAACTAATTTTATATGCATCAGAATGTCACCTACTGTTTTAAAAGTAGACAAAATTGCATGCTAGAGCCTGTAAACGCTCTGGCGGACGATTTGACACGTTTTGGATATCATTTCGATAGTAGAAACCTTTTAAATTTTTTTTAGTAACGCTATTTCGGTGTTTGAATGCGACTTCTTAATGGCCGCAAAATGCTACTAACAGTACGTAACATTTTATAATTAATAGACAGTAAATGCATCAGAATGGCACCTGCTGTTTTATAAGTAGACAAAATTGCATGCTAGAGCCTGTAAACGTTCTGCCGGACGTTTTGACACGTTTTGGATATCATTTCGATAGTAGAAACGCTTTTAAATTTTTTAAATTTTAGTAACGCTATTTCGGAGATTGAATGCGACTTCATAATGGCCTCAAAATACTACTAGCAGTACGAAACATATTATAATTAATAGACAGCAATTGCAGAATGCTAAAGATTGTACAGAAACAGCTGTAAACTAATTTTAAATGCATCGGAATGTCACCTACTGATTTAGAAGTAGACCAAATGGCATGCTAGAGCCTGTAAACGCTCTGCCGGACGATGTGACATGTTTTGCATATCATTTCGATAGTAGAAACGCTTTTAAATTTTTTTTTTGGTAACGCCATTTCGGTGTTTGTATGCGACTTCTTAATGGCCGCAAAATGCTACTAGCAGTACGTAACATGTTATAATTAATAGACAGTAACTACAGAATGCTAAACATTTTACAGAAACAATTGTAAAATAACTTTAAATGCATCAGAATGGCACCTACTGTTTTATAGGTAGTCAAAATTGCATGCTAGAGCCTGTAAACGCTATGGCGGACGATTTGACACGTTTTGGGTATCATTTCGATAGTAGAAACGTTTTAAAAATATTTTTTTTAGTAACGTTATTTCGGTGTTTGAATGCGACTTCTTAATGGCCGCAAAATGCTACTAGCAGTAGGTAACATATTATAATTAATAGACAGTAATTGCAGAATGCTAAACATTGTACAGAAACAACTGTAAACTAATTTAAAATGCATCAGAATGGCACCTACTGCTTTATAAGTAGGCAAAAATGCATGCTACAGCCTGTAAACGCTCTGGCGGACGATTTGACACGTTTTGGATATCATTTCGATAGTAGAAACGCTTTTAAATTTATTTTTTTTGGTAACGCTATTTCGGTGTTTGAATGCGACTTCGTAATGGCCTCAAAATGCTACTAGCAGTACGTAACATATTATAATTAATAGACAGTAATGGCAGAATGCTAAACATTTTACAGAAACAGCTGTAAACTAATTTTATATGCATCAGAATGTCACCTACTGTTTTAGAAGTAGAGAAAATGTCATGCTAGAGCCTGTAAACGCTCTGCCGGAAGATTTGACACGTTTTGCATATCATTTCGATAGTAGAAACGCTTTTAATTTTTTTTTTAGTAACGCTATTTCGGTGTTTAAATGCGACTTCTTAATGGCCGCAAAATCCCACTAGCAGTACGTAACATATTATAATTAATAGACAGTAATGGCAGAATGCTAAACATTGTACAGAAACAGCTGTAAACTAATTTTAAATGCATCGGAATGTCACCTACTGATTTAGAAGTAGACCAAATGGCATGCTAGAGCCTGTAAACGCTCTGCCGTACGATGTGACATGTTTTGCATATCATTTCGATAGTAGAAACGCTTTTAAATTTTTTTTTAGTAACGCTATTTCGGTGTTTGAATGCGACTTCTTAATGGCCGCAAAATGGTACTAGCAGTACGTAACATATTATAATTAATAGACAGTAATTGCAGAATGCTAAAGATTGTACAGAAACAACTGTAAACTAATTTTATATGCATCAGAATGTCACCTACTGTTTTAAAAGTAGACAAAATTGCATGCTAGAGCCTGTAAACGCTCTGGCGGACGATTTGACACGTTTTGGATATCATTTCGATAGTAGAAACGCTTTTAAATTTTTTTTAGTAACGCTATTTCGGTGTTTGAATGCGACTTCTTAATGGCCGCAAAATGCTACTAGCAGTACGTAACATTTTATAATTAATAGACAGTAAATGCATCAGAATGGCACCTGCTGTTTTATAAGTAGACAAAATTGCATGCTAGAGCCTGTAAACGTTCTGCCGGACGTTTTGACACGTTTTGGATATCATTTCGATAGTAGAAACGCTTTTAAATTTATTTCTTTTATAACGCTATTTCGGAGATTGAATGCGACTTCTTAATGGCCTCAAAATACTACTAGCAGTACGAAACATATTATAATTAATAGACAGCAATTGCAGAATGCTAAAGATTGTACAGAAACAGCTGTAAACTAATTTTAAATGCATCGGAATGTCACCTACTGATTTAGAAGTAGACCAAATGGCATGCTAGAGCCTGTAAACGCTCTGCCGGACGATGTGACATGTTTTGCATATCATTTCGATAGTAGAAACGCTTTTAAATTTTTTTTTTGGTAACGCCATTTCGGTGTTTGTATGCGACTTCTTAATGGCCGCAAAATGCTACTAGCAGTACGTAACATGTTATAATTAATAGACAGTAACTACAGAATGCTAAACATTGTACAGAAACAACTGTAAAATAACTTTAAATGCATCAGAATGGCACCTACTGTTTTATAGGTAGACAAAATGGAATGCTAAAGCCTGTAAACGCTCTGCCGGACGATTTGTCACGTTTTGGATATCATTTCGATAGTAGAAACGCTTTTAAATTTTTTTTAGTAACATTATTTCTGTGTTTGAATGCGACTTCTTAATGGCCGCAAAATGCTACTAGCAGTACGTAACATATTATAATTAATAGACAGTAATTACAGAATGCTAAACATTGTACAGAAACAACTGTAAAATAATTTTAAATGCATCAGAATGGCACCTACTGTTCTAGAAGTATACAAAATGGCATGCTAGAGCCAGTAAACGTTCTGGCGGACGATTTGACACGTTTTGAATATCATTTCGATAGTAGAAACGCTTTTAAATTTATTTCTTTTTGTAACGCTATTTCGGTGTATGAATGTGACTTCGTAATGGCCTCAAAATGCTACTAGCGGTACGTAACATATTCTAATTAATAGACAGTAATTGCAGAATGTTAAACATTGTACAGAAACAGCTGTAAACTAATTTTAAATGCATCAGAATGGCACCTGCTGTTTTATAAGTAGACAAAATTGCATGCTAGAGCCTGTAAACGTTCTGCCGGACGTTTTGACACGTTTTGGATATCATTTCGATAATAGAAACGCTTTTAAATTTATTTTTTTGGTAACGCTATTTCGGCGTTTGAATGCGACTTCGTAATGGCCTCAAAATGCTACTAGCAGTACGTAACATATTATAATTAATAGACAGTAATTGCAGAATGTTAAACATTGTACAGAAACAGCTGTAAACTAATTTTAAATGCATCGGAATGTCACCTACTGATTTAGAAGTAGACCAAATGGCATGCTAGAGCCTGTAAACGCTCTGGCGACCGATTTGACACGTTTTGGATATCATTTCGATAGTAGAAACGTTTTAAATTTATTTCTTTTTGTAACGCTATTGCGGTGTATGAATGTGACTTCGTAATGGCCTCAAAATGCTACTAGCGGTACGTAACATATTCTAATTAATAGACAGTAATTGCAGAATGTTAAACATTGTACAGAAACAGCTGTAAACTAATTTTAAATGCATCGGAATGTCACCTACTGATTTAGAAGTAGACCAAATGGCATGCTAGAGCCTGTAAACGCTCTGCCGGACGATGTGACACGTTTTGCACATCATTTCGATAGTAGAAACGCTTTAAAAAAAATTTTTAGTAACGCCATTTCGGTGGTTGTATGCGACCTCTTAATGGCCGCAAAATGCTACTAGCAGTACGTAACATGTTATAATTAATAGACAGTAATTACAGAATGCTAAACATTTTACAGAAACAACTGTAAAATAATTTTAAATGCATCAGAATGGCACCTACTGTTTTAGAAGTATACAAAATGGCATGCTAGAGCCAGTAAACGCTCTGGCGGACGATTTGACACGTTTTGGATATCATTTCGATAGTAGAAACGCTTTTAAATTTATTTCTTTTATAACGCTATTTCGGTGTATGAATGTGACTTCGTAATGGCCTCAAAATGCTACTAGCGGTACGTAACATATTCTAATTAATAGACAGTAATTGCAGAATGTTAAACATTTTACAGAAACAGCTGTAAACTAATTTTAAATGCATCAGAATGGCACCTGCTGTTTTAGAAGTATACAAAATTGCATGCTAGAGCCTGTAAACGTTCTGCCGGACGTTTTGACACGTTTTGGATATCATTTCGATAATAGAAACGCTTTTAAATTTATTTTTTTGGTAACGCTATTTCGGTGTTTGAATGCGACTTCGTAATGGCCTCAAAATGCTACTAGCAGTACGTAACATATTATAATTAATAGACAGTAATTGCAGAATGCTAAACATTTTACAGAAACAGCTGTAAACTAATTTTAAATGCATCAGAATGGCACCTACTGTTTTATAAGTAGACAAAATTGCATGCTAAAGCCTGTAAACGCTCTGGCGACCGATTTGACACGTTTTGGATATCATTTCGATAGTAGAAACGCTTTTAAATTTTTTTTAGTAACGCAATTTCGGTGTAGGAATGAGACTTCTCAATGGCCTCAAAATGCTACTAGCAGTACGTAACATATTATAATTAATAGACAGTAATTACAGAATGCCAAAGATTGTACAGAAACAGCTGTAAACTAATTTTAAATGCATCAGAATGGTACCTACTGTTTCATAAGTAGACAAAATTGCTTGCAAGAGCCTGTAAACGCTATGGCGGCCGATTTGACACGTTTTGGATATCATTTCGATAGTAGAAACGCTTTTAAATTTATTTTTAGTAACATTATTTCTGTGTTTGAATGCGACTTCTTAATGGCCGCAAAATGCTACTAGCAGTACGTAACATATTATAATTAATAGACAGTAATTACAGAATGCTAAACATTCTACAGAAACAACTGTAAAATAATTTTAAATGCATCGGAATGGCACCTACTGTTTTAGAAGTATACAAAATGGCATGCTAGAGCCAGGAAACGCTCTGGCGGACGATTTGACACGTTTTGGATATCATTTCGTAAGTAGAAACGCTTTTAAATTTTTTTTTTTTGTAACGCTATTTCGGTGAATGAATGTGACTTCGTAATGGCCTCAAAATGCTACTAGCGGTACGTAACATATTCTAATTAATAGACAGTAATTGCAGAAATTTAAATATTGTACAGAAACAGCTGTAAACTAATTTTAAATGCATCAGAATGGCACCTGCTGTTTTATAAGTAGACAAAATTACATGCTAGAGCCTGTAAACATTCTGCCGGACGTTTTGACACGTTTTGGATATCATTTCAATAGTAGAAACGCTTTTAAATATTTTTTTTAGTAACGCTATTTCGGTGTATGAATGTGACTTCGTAAAGGCGTCAAAATGCTACTAGCGGTACGTAACATATTCTAATTAATAGACAGTAATTGCAGAATGTTAAACATTGTACAGAAACAGCTGTAAACTATTTTTAAATGCATCAGAATTGCACCTGCTGTTTTATAAGTAGACAAAATTACATGCTAGAGCCTGTAAACGTTCTGCCGGACGTTTTGACAAGTTTTGGATATCATTTCAATAGTAGAAACGCTTTTAAATTTTTTTTTTAGTAACGCTATTTCGGTGTTTGAATGCTACTTCTTAATGGCCGCAAAATATTACTAGCAGTACGTAACATATTATAATTAATAGACAGTAATTGCAGAATGCTAAACATTGTACAAAAACAACTGTAAACTAATTTTAAATGCATCAGAATGGCACCTGCTGTTTTAGAAGTATACAAAATTGCATGCTAGAGCCTGTAAACGTTCTGCCGGACGTTTTGACACGTTTTGGATATCATTTCGATAATAGAAACGCTTTTAAATTTATTTTTTTGGTAACGCTATTTCGGCGTTTGAATGCGACTTCGTAATGGCCTCAAAATGCTACTAGCAGTACGTAACATATTATAATTAATAGACAGTAATTGCAGAATGCTAAACATTTTACAGAAACAGCTGTAAACTAATTTTAAATGCATCAGAATGGCACCTACTGTTTTATAAGTAGATAAAATTGCATGCTAAAGCCTGTAAACGCTCTGGCGACCGATTTGACACGTTTTGGATATCATTTCGATAGTAGAAACGCTTTTAAATTTATTTCTTTTTGTAACGCTATTTCGGTGTATGAATGTGACTTCGTAATGGCCTCAAAATGCTACTAGCGGTACGTAACATATTCTAATTAATAGACAGTAATTGCAGAATGTTAAACATTGTACAGAAACAGCTGTAAACTAATTTTAAATGCATCGGAATGTCTTCTACTGATTTAGAAGTAGACCAAATGGCATGCTAGAGCCTGTAAACGCTCTGCCGGACGATTTGACACGTTTTGGATATCATTTTGTCAGTACAAACATTTTTGGATTTTTTAAATTTTAGTAACGCTATTTCGGAAATTGAATGCGACTTCTTAATGGCCTCAAAATACTACTAGCAGTACGAAACATATTATAATTAATAGACAGTAATTGCAGAATGCTAAAGATTGTACAGAAACAGCTGTAAACTAATTTTAAATGCATCGGTATGTCACCTACTGATTTAAAAGTAGACCAAATGGCATGCTAGAGCCTGTAAACGCTCTGCCGGACGATGTGACACGTTTTGCACATCATTTCGATAGTAGAAACGCTTTAAAAAAAATTTTTAGTAACGCCATTTCGGTGGTTGTATGCGACCTCTTAATGGCCGCAAAATGCTACTAGCAGTACGTAACATGTTATAATTAATAGACAGTAATTACAGAATGCTAAACATTTTACAGAAACAACTGTAAAATAATTTTAAATGCATCAGAATGGCACCTACTGTTTTAGAAGTATACAAAATGGCATGCTAGAGCCAGTAAACGCTCTGGCGGACGATTTGACACGTTTTGGATATCATTTCGATAGTAGAAACGCTTTTAAATTTATTTCTTTTTATAACGCTATTTCGGTGTATGAATGTGACTTCGTAATGGCCTCAAAATGCTACTAGCGGTACGTAACATATTCTAATTAATAGACAGTAATTGCAGAATGTTAAACATTGTACAGAAACAGCTGTAAACTAATTTTAAATGCATCAGAATGGCACCTGCTGTTTTAGAAGTATACAAAATTGCATGCTAGAGCCTGTAAACGTTCTGCCGGACGTTTTGACACGTTTTGGATATCATTTCGATAATAGAAACGCTTTTAAATTTATTTTTTTGGTAACGCTATTTCGGTGTTTGAATGCGACTTCGTAATGGCCTCAAAATGCTACTAGCAGTACGTAACATATTATAATTAATAGACAGTAATTGCAGAATGCTAAACATTTTACAGAAACAGCTGTAAACTAATTTTAAATGCATCAGAATGGCACCTACTGTTTTATAAGTAGACAAAATTGCATGCTAAAGCCTGTAAACGCTCTGGCGACCGATTTGACACGTTTTGGATATCATTTCGATAGTAGAAACGCTTTTAAATTTTTTTTAGTAACGCAATTTCGGTGTAGGAATGAGACTTCTCAATGGCCTCAAAATGCTACTAGCAGTACGTAACATATTATAATTAATAGACAGTAATTGCAGAATGCTAAAGATTGTACAGAAACAGCTGTAAAATAATTTTAAATGCATCAGAATGGCACCTACTGTTTTATAGGTAGACAAAATGGAATGCTAGAGCCTGTAAACGCTCTGCCGGATGATTTGTCACGTTTTGGATATCAGTTCGATAGTAGAAACGCTTTAAAAAATTTTTTTAGTAACATTATTTCTGTGTTTGAATGCGACTTCTTAATGGCCGCAAAATGCTACTAGCAGTACGTAACATATTATAATTAATAGACAGTAATTACAGAATGCTAAACATTGTACAGAAACAACTGTAAAATAATTTTAAATGCATCAGAATGGCAGCTACTGATTTAGAAGTATACAAAATGACATGCCAGAGCCAGTAAACGCTTTGGCGGACGATTTGACACGTTTTGGATATCATTTCGATAGTAGAAACGCTTTTAAATTTATTTCTTTTTATAACACTATTTCGGTGTTTGAATGCGACTTCGTAATGGCCTCAAAATGCTACTAGCAGTACGTAACATATTATAATTAATAGACAGTAATTGCAGAATGCTAAACATTTTACAGAAACAGCTGTAAACTAATTTTAAATGCATCAGAATGGCACCTACTGTTTTATAAGTAGACAAAATTGCATGCTAAAGCCTGTAAACGCTCTGGCGGCCGATTTGACACGTTTTGGATATCATTTCGATAGTAGAAACGCTTTTAAATTTATTTTTAGTAACATTATTTCTGTGTTTGAATGCGACTTCTTAATGGCCGCAAAATGCTACTAGCAGTACGTAACATATTATAATTAATAGACAGTAATTACAGAATGCTAAACATTCTACAGAAACAACTGTAAAATAATTTTAAATGCATCAGAATGGCACCTACTGTTTTAGAAGTATACAAAATGGCATGCTAGAGCCAGGAAACGCTCTGGCGGACGATTTGACACGTTTTGGATATCATTTCGATAGTAGAAACGCTTTTAAATTTTTTTTTTTTGTAACGCTATTTCGGTGAATGAATGTGACTTCGTAATGGCCTCAAAATGCTACTAGCGGTACGTAACATATTCTAATTAATAGACAGTAATTGCAGAAATTTAAATATTGTACAGAAACAGCTGTAAACTAATTTTAAATGCATCGGAATGTCACCTACTGATTTAGAAGTAGACCAAATGGCATGCTAGAGCCTGTAAACGCTCTGCCGGACGATTTGACACGTTTTGGATATCATTTTGTCAGTACAAACATTTTTGGATTTTTTAAATTTTAGTAACGCTATTTCGGAAATTGAATGCTACTTCTTAATGGCCGCAAAATATTACTAGCAGTACGTAACATATTATAATTAATAGCCAGTAATTGCAGAATGCTAAACATTGTACAGAAACAGCTGTAAACTAATTTTAAATGCATCAGAATGGCACCTACTGTTTCATAAGTAGACAAAATTGCATGCAAGGGCCTGTAAACGCTCTGGCGGACGATTTGACACGTTTTGGATATCATTTCGATAGTAGAAACGCTTTTAAATTTATATTTTTGGTAACGTTATTTCGGTGTTTGAATGCGACTTCGTTATGGCCTCAAAATGCTACTAGCAGTACGTAACATATTATAATTAATAGACAGTAATTGCAGAATGCTAAACATTGTACAGAAACAGCTGTAAACTAATTTTAAATGCATCAGAATGGCACCTACTGTTTCATAAGTAGACAAAATTGCATGCAAGAGCCTGTAAACGCTCTGGCGGACGATTTGACACGTTTTGGATATCATTTCGATAGTAGAAACGCTTTTAAATTTATATTTTTGGTAACGTTATTTCGGTGTTTGAATGCGACTTCTTAATGGCCGCAAAATGCTACTAGCAGTACGTAACATATTATAATTAATAGACAGTAATTACAGAATGCTAAACATTCTACAGAAACAACTGTAAAATAATTTTAAATGCATCGGAATGGCACCTACTGTTTTAGAAGTATACAAAATGGCATGCTAGAGCCAGGAAACGCTCTGGCGGACGATTTGACACGTTTTGGATATCATTTCGTAAGTAGAAACGCTTTTAAATTTTTTTTTTTGTAACGCTATTTCGGTGAATGAATGTGACTTCGTAATGGCCTCAAAATGCTACTAGCGGTACGTAACATATTCTAATTAATAGACAGTAATTGCAGAAATTTAAATATTGTACAGAAACAGCTGTAAACTAATTTTAAATGCATCAGAATGGCACCTGCTGTTTTATAAGTAGACAAAATTACATGCTAGAGCCTGTAAACATTCTGCCGGACGTTTTGACACGTTTTGGATATCATTTCAATAGTAGAAACGCTTTTAAATATTTTTTTTAGTAACGCTATTTCGGTGTATGAATGTGACTTCGTAAAGGCGTCAAAATGCTACTAGCGGTACGTAACATATTCTAATTAATAGACAGTAATTGCAGAATGTTAAACATTGTACAGAAACAGCTGTAAACTATTTTTAAATGCATCAGAATTGCACCTGCTGTTTTATAAGTAGACAAAATTACATGCTAGAGCCTGTAAACGTTCTGCCGGACGTTTTGACAAGTTTTGGATATCATTTCAATAGTAGAAACGCTTTTAAATTTTTTTTTTAGTAACGCTATTTCGGTGTTTGAATGCTACTTCTTAATGGCCGCAAAATATTACTAGCAGTACGTAACATATTATAATTAATAGACAGTAATTGCAGAATGCTAAACATTGTACAAAAACAACTGTAAACTAATTTTAAATGCATCAGAATGGCACCTGCTGTTTTAGAAGTATACAAAATTGCATGCTAGAGCCTGTAAACGTTCTGCCGGACGTTTTGACACGTTTTGGATATCATTTCGATAATAGAAACGCTTTTAAATTTATTTTTTTGGTAACGCTATTTCGGCGTTTGAATGCGACTTCGTAATGGCCTCAAAATGCTACTAGCAGTACGTAACATATTATAATTAATAGACAGTAATTGCAGAATGCTAAACATTTTACAGAAACAGCTGTAAACTAATTTTAAATGCATCAGAATGGCACCTACTGTTTTATAAGTAGATAAAATTGCATGCTAAAGCCTGTAAACGCTCTGGCGACCGATTTGACACGTTTTGGATATCATTTCGATAGTAGAAACGCTTTTAAATTTATTTCTTTTTGTAACGCTATTTCGGTGTATGAATGTGACTTCGTAATGGCCTCAAAATGCTACTAGCGGTACGTAACATATTCTAATTAATAGACAGTAATTGCAGAATGTTAAACATTGTACAGAAACAGCTGTAAACTAATTTTAAATGCATCGGAATGTCTTCTACTGATTTAGAAGTAGACCAAATGGCATGCTAGAGCCTGTAAACGCTCTGCCGGACGATTTGACACGTTTTGGATATCATTTTGTCAGTACAAACATTTTTGGATTTTTTAAATTTTAGTAACGCTATTTCGGAAATTGAATGCGACTTCTTAATGGCCTCAAAATACTACTAGCAGTACGAAACATATTATAATTAATAGACAGTAATTGCAGAATGCTAAAGATTGTACAGAAACAGCTGTAAACTAATTTTAAATGCATCGGAATGTCACCTACTGATTTAAAAGTAGACCAAATGGCATGCTAGAGCCTGTAAACGCTCTGCCGGACGATGTGACACGTTTTGCACATCATTTCGATAGTAGAAACGCTTTAAAAAAAATTTTTAGTAACGCCATTTCGGTGGTTGTATGCGACCTCTTAATGGCCGCAAAATGCTACTAGCAGTACGTAACATGTTATAATTAATAGACAGTAATTACAGAATGCTAAACATTTTACAGAAACAACTGTAAAATAATTTTAAATGCATCAGAATGGCACCTACTGTTTTAGAAGTATACAAAATGGCATGCTAGAGCCAGTAAACGCTCTGGCGGACGATTTGACACGTTTTGGATATCATTTCGATAGTAGAAACGCTTTTAAATTTATTTCTTTTTATAACGCTATTTCGGTGTATGAATGTGACTTCGTAATGGCCTCAAAATGCTACTAGCGGTACGTAACATATTCTAATTAATAGACAGTAATTGCAGAATGTTAAACATTGTACAGAAACAGCTGTAAACTAATTTTAAATGCATCAGAATGGCACCTGCTGTTTTAGAAGTATACAAAATTGCATGCTAGAGCCTGTAAACGTTCTGCCGGACGTTTTGACACGTTTTGGATATCATTTCGATAATAGAAACGCTTTTAAATTTATTTTTTTGGTAACGCTATTTCGGTGTTTGAATGCGACTTCGTAATGGCCTCAAAATGCTACTAGCAGTACGTAACATATTATAATTAATAGACAGTAATTGCAGAATGCTAAACATTTTACAGAAACAGCTGTAAACTAATTTTAAATGCATCAGAATGGCACCTACTGTTTTATAAGTAGACAAAATTGCATGCTAAAGCCTGTAAACGCTCTGGCGACCGATTTGACACGTTTTGGATATCATTTCGATAGTAGAAACGCTTTTAAATTTTTTTTAGTAACGCAATTTCGGTGTAGGAATGAGACTTCTCAATGGCCTCAAAATGCTACTAGAAGTACGTAACATATTATAATTAATAGACAGTAATTGCAGAATGCTAAAGATTGTACAGAAACAGCTGTAAAATAATTTTAAATGCATCAGAATGGCACCTACTGTTTTATAGGTAGACAAAATGGAATGCTAGAGCCTGTAAACGCTCTGCCGGATGATTTGTCACGTTTTGGATATCAGTTCGATAGTAGAAACGCTTTAAAAAATTTTTTTAGTAACATTATTTCTGTGTTTGAATGCGACTTCTTAATGGCCGCAAAATGCTACTAGCAGTACGTAACATATTATAATTAATAGACAGTAATTACAGAATGCTAAACATTGTACAGAAACAACTGTAAAATAATTTTAAATGCATCAGAATGGCAGCTACTGATTTAGAAGTATACAAAATGACATGCCAGAGCCAGTAAACGCTTTGGCGGACGATTTGACACGTTTTGGATATCATTTCGATAGTAGAAACGCTTTTAAATTTATTTCTTTTTATAACACTATTTCGGTGTTTGAATGCGACTTCGTAATGGCCTCAAAATGCTACTAGCAGTACGTAACATATTATAATTAATAGACAGTAATTGCAGAATGCTAAACATTTTACAGAAACAGCTGTAAACTAATTTTAAATGCATCAGAATGGCACCTACTGTTTTATAAGTAGACAAAATTGCATGCTAAAGCCTGTAAACGCTCTGGCGGCCGATTTGACACGTTTTGGATATCATTTCGATAGTAGAAACGCTTTTAAATTTATTTTTAGTAACATTATTTCTGTGTTTGAATGCGACTTCTTAATGGCCGCAAAATGCTACTAGCAGTACGTAACATATTATAATTAATAGACAGTAATTACAGAATGCTAAACATTCTACAGAAACAACTGTAAAATAATTTTAAATGCATCAGAATGGCACCTACTGTTTTAGAAGTATACAAAATGGCATGCTAGAGCCAGGAAACGCTCTGGCGGACGATTTGACACGTTTTGGATATCATTTCGATAGTAGAAACGCTTTTAAATTTTTTTTTTTTGTAACGCTATTTCGGTGAATGAATGTGACTTCGTAATGGCCTCAAAATGCTACTAGCGGTACGTAACATATTCTAATTAATAGACAGTAATTGCAGAAATTTAAATATTGTACAGAAACAGCTGTAAACTAATTTTAAATGCATCGGAATGTCACCTACTGATTTAGAAGTAGACCAAATGGCATGCTAGAGCCTGTAAACGCTCTGCCGGACGATTTGACACGTTTTGGATATCATTTTGTCAGTACAAACATTTTTGGATTTTTTAAATTTTAGTAACGCTATTTCGGAAATTGAATGCTACTTCTTAATGGCCGCAAAATATTACTAGCAGTACGTAACATATTATAATTAATAGCCAGTAATTGCAGAATGCTAAACATTGTACAGAAACAGCTGTAAACTAATTTTAAATGCATCAG
This sequence comes from Agriotes lineatus, assembly GCA_940337035.1. Lineage (NCBI taxonomy): Eukaryota > Metazoa > Arthropoda > Insecta > Coleoptera > Elateridae > Agriotes > Agriotes lineatus. The sequence continues at coordinate 33,477 of CALNHX010008773.1, forward strand.
AATGGCACCTACTGTTTCATAAGTAGACAAAATTGCATGCAAGGGCCTGTAAACGCTCTGGCGGACGATTTGACACGTTTTGGATATCATTTCGATAGTAGAAACGCTTTTAAATTTATATTTTTGGTAACGTTATTTCGGTGTTTGAATGCGACTTCGTTATGGCCTCAAAATGCTACTAGCAGTACGTAACATATTATAATTAATAGACAGTAATTGCAGAATGCTAAACATTGTACAGAAACAGCTGTAAACTAATTTTAAATGCATCAGAATGGCACCTACTGTTTCATAAGTAGACAAAATTGCATGCAAGAGCCTGTAAACGCTCTGGCGGACGATTTGACACGTTTTGGATATCATTTCGATAGTAGAAACGCTTTTAAATTTATATTTTTGGTAACGTTATTTCGGTGTTTGAATGCGACTTCGTAATGGCCTCAAAATGCTACTAGCAGTACGTAACATATTATAATTAATAGACAGTAATTGCAGAATGCTAAACATTGTACAGAAACAGCTGTAAACTAATTTTAAATGCATCGGAATGTCACCTACTGATTTAGAAGTAGACCAAATGGCATGCTAGAGCCTGTAAACGCTCTGCCGGACGATTTGACACGTTTTGGATATCATTTTGTCAGTACAAACATTTTTGGATTTTTTAAATTTTAGTAACGCTATTTCGGAAATTGAATGCTACTTCTTAATGGCCGCAAAATATTACTAGCAGTACGTAACATATTATAATTAATAGACAGTAATTGCAGAATGCTAAACATTGTACAGAAACAGCTGTAAACTAATTTTAAATGCATCAGAATGGCACCTACTGTTTCATAAGTAGACAAAATTGCATGCAAGGGCCTGTAAACGCTCTGGCGGACGATTTGACACGTTTTGGATATCATTTCGATAGTAGAAACGCTTTTAAATTTATATTTTTGGTAACGTTATTTCGGTGTTTGAATGCGACTTTGTAATGGCCTCAAAATGCTACTAGCAGTACGTAACATATTATAGTTAATAGACAGTAATTGCAGAATGCTAAACATTGTACAGAAACAGCTGTAGACTAATTTTAAATGCATCAGAATGGCACCTACTGTTTCATAAGTAGACAAAATTGCATGCAAGGGCCTGTAAACGCTCTGGCGGACGATTTGCCACGTTTTGGATATCATTTCGATAGTAGAAACGCTTTTAAATTTATATTTTTGGTAACGTTATTTCGGTGTTTGAATGCGACTTCGTAATGGCCTCAAAATGCTACTAGCAGTACGTAACATATTATAATTAATAGACAGTAATTGCAGAATGCTAAACATTGTACAGAAACAGCTGTAAACTAATTTTAAATGCATCGGAATGTCACCTACTGATTTAGAAGTAGACCAAATGGCATGCTAGAGCCTGTAAACGCTCTGCCGGACGATTTGACACGTTTTGGATATCATTTTGTCAGTACAAACATTTTTGGATTTTTTAAATTTTAGTAACGCTATTTCGGAAATTGAATGCTACTTCTTAATGGCCGCAAAATATTACTAGCAGTACGTAACATATTATAATTAATAGACAGTAATTGCAGAATGCTAAACATTGTACAGAAACAGCTGTAAACTAATTTTAAATGCATCAGAATGGCACCTACTGTTTCATAAGTAGACAAAATTGCATGCTAGAGCCTGTAAACGCTCTGGCGGACGATTTGACACGTTTTGGATATCATTTCGATAGTAGAAACGCTTTTAAATTTATATTTTTGGTAACGTTATTTCGGTGTTTGAATGCGACTTCGTAATGGCCTCAAAATGCTACTAGCAGTACGTAACATATTATAATTAATAGACAGTAATTGCAGAATGCTAAACATTGTACAGAAACAGCTGTAAACTAATTTTAAATGCATCAGAATGGCACCAACTGTTTCATAAGTAGACAAAATTGCATGCAAGGGCCTGTAAACGCTCTGGCGGACGATTTGACACGTTTTGGATATCATTTCGTTAGTAGAAACGCTTTTAAATTTTTTTTTTAGTAACGCTATTTTGGTGTTTGAATGCGACTTCTTAATGGGCGCAAAATGCTACCAGCAGTACGTAACATATTATAATTAATAGACAGTAATTGCAGAATGCAAAACATTGTACAGAAACAACTAATTTTAAATGCATCAGAATGGCATCTACTGTTTTATAAGTTGACAAAATTGCATGCAAGAGCCTGTAAACGCTCTGGCGGACGATTTGACACGTTTTGGATATCATTTAGATAGTAGAAACGCTTTTAAATTTTTTTTAAGTAACGCTATTTCGGTGATTGAATGCGACTTCTTAATGGCCTCAAAATGCTACTAGCAGTACGTAACATATTATAATTAATAGACAGTAATTGCAGAATGCTAAACATTGTACAGAAACAACTGTAAAATAATTTTAAATGCATCAGAATGGCACCTATTGTTTTAGAAGTATACAAAATTGCATGCTAGAGCCTGTAAACGCTCTGGCGGACGATTTGACACGTTTTGGATATCATTTCGATAGTAGAAACGCTTTTAAATTTTTTTTTTTTGTAACGCTATTTCGGTGTATGAATGCTACTTCTTAATGGCCGCAAAATATTACTAGCAGTACGTAACATATTATAATTAATAGACAGTAATTGCAGAATGCTAAACATTGTACAGAAACAGCTGTAAACTAATTTTAAATGCATCAGAATGGCACCTACTGTTTTATAAGTAGACAAAATTGCATGCTAGAGCCTGTAAACGCTCTGGCGGACGATTTGACACGTTTTGGATATCATTTCGATAGTAGAAACGCTTTTAAATTTATTTTTTTGGTAACGTTATTTCGGTGTTTGAATGCGACTTCGTAATGGCCTCAAAATGCTACTAGCAGTACGTAACATATTATAATTAATAGACAGTAATTGCAGAATGCTAAACATTGTACAGAAACAGCTGTAAACTAATTTTAAATGCATCAGAATGTCACCTACTGTTTTAGAAGTAGAGAAAATGTCATGCTAGAGCCTGTAAACGCTCTGCCGGACGATTTGACACGTTTTGCATATCATTTCGGTAGTAGAAACGCTTTTAAATTTATTTTTTTTGGTAACGCTACTTCGGTGTATAAATGTGACTTCGTAATGGCCTCAAAATGCTACTAGCGGTACGTAACATATTCTAATTGATAGACAGTAATTGCAGAATGCTAAACATTGTACAGAAACAGCTGTAAACTAATTTTAAATGCATCAGAATGGCACCAACTGTTTCATAAGTAGACAAAATTGCATGCAAGGGCCTGTAAACGCTCTGGCGGACGATTTGACACGTTTTGGATATCATTTCGTTAGTAGAAACGCTTTTAAATTTTTTTTTTAGTAACGCTATTTTGGTGTTTGAATGCGACTTCTTAATGGGAGCAAAATGCTACCAGCAGTACGTAACATATTATAATTAATAGACAGTAATTGCAGAATGCAAAACATTGTACAGAAACAACTAATTTTAAATGCATCAGAATGGCATCTACTGTTTTATAAGTTGACAAAATTGCATGCAAGAGCCTGTAAACGCTCTGGCGGACGATTTGACACGTTTTGGATATCATTTCGATAGTAGAAACGCTTTTGAATTTTTTTTAAGTAACGCTATTTCGGTGATTGAATGCGACTTCTTAATGGCCTCAAAATGCTACTAGCAGTACGTAACATATTATAATTAATAGACAGTAATTGCAGAATGCAAAACATTGTACAGAAACAACTAATTTTAAATGCATCAGAATGGCATCTACTGTTTTATAAGTTGACAAAATTGCATGCAAGAGCCTGTAAACGCTCTGGCGGACGATTTGACACGTTTTGGATATCATTCCGATAGTAGAAACGCTTTTAAATTTTTTTTTAGTAACGGTATTTCGGTGTATGAATGTGACTTCGTTATGTCCTCAAAATGCTACTAGCGGTACGTAACATATTCTAATTAATAGACAGTAATTGCAGAATGCTAAACATTGTACAGAAACAGCTGTAAACGAATTTTAAATGCATCAGAATGGCACCTACTGTTTCATAAGTAGACAAAATTGCATGCAAGAGCCTGTAAACGCTCTGGCGGACGATTTGACACGTTTTGGATATCATTTCGATAGTAGAAACGCTTTTGAATTTTTTTTTAGTAACGGTATTTCGGTGTATGAATGCGACTTCTTAATGGCCTCAAAATGCTACTAGCAGTACGTAACATATTATAATTAATAGACAGTAATTGCAGAATGCTAAACATTGTACAGAAACAGCTGTAAACTAATTTTAAATGCATCAGAATGGCACCTACTGTTTTATAAGTAGAAAAAATTGCATGCTATAGCCTGTGAACGCCCTGCCGGACGATTTGACACGTTTTGGATATCATTTCGATAGTAGAAACGCTTTTAAATTTTTTTTTAGTAACGCTATTTCGGTGTTTGAATGCGACTTCTTAATGGCCTCAAAATGCTACTAGCAGTACGTAACATATTATAATTAATAGACAGTAATTGCAGAATGCTAAACATTGTACAGAAACAGCTGTAAACTAATTTTAAATGCATCAGAATGGCACCTACTGTTTTATAAGTAGAAAAAATTGCATGCTATAGCCTGTGAACGCCCTGCCGGACGATTTGACACGTTTTGGATATCATTTCGATAGTAGAAACGCTTTTAAATTTTTTTTTAGTAACGCTATTTCGGTGTTTGAATGCGACTTCTTAATGGCCTCAAAATGCTACTAGCAGTACGTAACATATTATAATTAATAGACAGTAATTGCAGAATGCTAAACATTGTACAGAAACAGCTGTAAACTAATTTTAAATGCATCAGAATGGCACCTACTGTTTTATAAGTAGAAAAAATTGCATGCTATAGCCTGTGAACGCCCTGCCGGACGATTTGACACGTTTTGGATATCATTTCGATAGTAGAAACGCTTTTAAATTTTTTTTTAGTAACGCTATTTCGGTGTTTGAATGCGACTTCTTAATGGCCTCAAAATGCTACTAGCAGTACGTAACATATTATAATTAATAGACAGTAATTGCAGAATGCTAAACATTGTACAGAAACAGCTGTAAACTAATTTTAAATGCATCAGAATGGCACCTACTGTTTTATAAGTAGAAAAAATTGCATGCTATAGCCTGTGAACGCCCTGCCGGACGATTTGACACGTTTTGGATATCATTTCGATAGTAGAAACGCTTTAAAAAAAATTTTTAGTAACGGTATTTCTGTGTTTCAATGCGACTTCTTAATGGCCGCAAAATGCTACTAGCAGTACGTAACATATTATAATTAATAGACAGTAATTGCAGAATGCTAAACATTGTACAGAAACAGCTGTAAACTAATTTTAAATGCATCAGAATGGCACCTACTGTTTTATAAGTAGAAAAAATTGCATGCTATAGCCTGTGAACGCCCTGCCGGACGATTTGACACGTTTTGGATATCATTTCGATAGTAGAAACGCTTTTAAATTTTTTTTAGTAACGCTATTTCGGTGTTTGAATGCGACTTCTTAATGGCCTCAAAATGCTATTAGCAGTACGTAACATATTATAATTAATAGACAGTAATTGCAGAATGCTAAACATTGTACAGAAACAGCTGTAAACTAATTTTAAATGCATCAGAATGGCACCTACTGTTTTATAAGTAGAAAAAATTGCATGCTATAGCCTGTGAACGCCCTGCCGGACGATTTGACACGTTTTGGATATCATTTCGATAGTAGAAACGCTTTTAAATTTTTTTTTAGTAACGCTATTTCGGTGTTTGAATGCGACTTCTTAATGGCCTCAAAATGCTACTAGCAGTACGTAACATATTATAATTAATAGACAGTAATTGCAGAATGCTAAACATTGTACAGAAACAGCTGTAAACTAATTTTAAATGCATCAGAATGGCACCTACTGTTATATAAGTAGAAAAAATTGCATGCTGTAGCCTGTGAACGCCCTGCCGGACGATTTGACACGTTTTGGATATCATTTCGATAGTAGAAACGCTTTAAAAAAAATTTTTAGTAACGGTATTTCTGTGTTTGAATGCGACTTCTTAATGGCCGCAAAATGCTACTAGCAGTACGTAACATATTATAATTAATAGACAGTAATTGCAGAATGCTAAACATTGTACAGAAACAGCTGTAAACTAATTTTAAATGCATCAGAATGGCACCTACTGTTTTATAAGTAGAAAAAATTGAATGCAAGAGCCTGTAAACGCTCTGGCGGACGATTTGACACGTTTTGGTTATCATTTCGATAGTAGAAACGCTCTTAAATTTTTTTTTAGTAACGCTATTTCGGTGTTTGAATGCGACTTCTTAATGGCCTCAAAATGCTACTAGCAGTACGTAACATATTATAATTAATAGACAGTAATTGCAGAATGCTAAACATTGTAGAGAAACAGCTGTAAACTAATTTTAAATGCATCAGAATGGCACCTACTGTTTTATAAGTAGAAAAAATTGCATGCTATAGCCTGTGAACGCCCTGCCGGACGATTTGACACGTTTTGGATATCATTTCGATAGTAGAAACGCTTTTAAATTTTTTTTTAGTAACGCTATTTCGGTGTTTGAATGCGACTTCTTAATGGCCTCAAAATGCTACTAGCAGTACGTAACATATTATAATTAATAGACAGTAATTGCAGAATGCTAAACATTGTACAGAAACAGCTGTAAACTAATTTTAAATGCATCAGAATGGCACCTACTGTTATATAAGTAGAAAAAATTGCATGCTGTAGCCTGTGAATGCCCTGCCGGACGATTTGACACGTTTTGGATATCATTTCGATAGTAGAAACGCTTTAAAAAAAATTTTTAGTAACGGTATTTCTGTGTTTGAATGCGACTTCTTAATGGCCGCAAAATGCTACTAGCAGTACGTAACATATTATAATTAATAGACAGTAATTGCAGAATGCTAAACATTGTACAGAAACAGCTGTAAACTAATTTTAAATGCATCAGAATGGCACCTACTGTTTTATAAGTAGAAAAAATTGAATGCAAGAGCCTGTAAACGCTCTGGCGGACGATTTGACACGTTTTGGTTATCATTTCGATAGTAGAAACGCTTTTAAATTTTTTTTTAGTAACGCTATTTCGGTGTTTGAATGCGACTTCTTAATGGCCTCAAAATGCTACTAGCAGTACGTAACATATTATAATTAATAGACAGTAATTGCAGAATGCTAAACATTGTACAGAAACAGCTGTAAACTAATTTTAAATGCATCAGAATGGCACCTACTGTTTTATAAGTAGAAAAAATTGCATGCTATAGCCTGTGAACGCCCTGCCGGACGATTTGACACGTTTTGGATATCATTTCGATAGTAGAAACGCTTTAAAAAAATTTTTTAGTAACGGTATTTCTGTGTTTCAATGCGACTTCTTAATGGCCGCAAAATGCTACTAGCAGTACGTAACATATTATAATTAATAGACAGTAATTGCAGAATGCTAAACATTGTACAGAAACAGCTGTAAACTAATTTTAAATGCATCAGAATGGCACCTACTGTTTTATAAGTAGAAAAAATTGCATGCTATAGCCTGTGAACGTCCTGCCGGACGATTTGACACGTTTTGGATATCATTTCGATAGTAGAAACGCTTTTAAATTTTTTTTTAGTAACGCTATTTCGGTGTTTGAATGCGACTTCTTAATGGCCTCAAAATGCTATTAGCAGTACGTAACATATTATAATTAATAGACAGTAATTGCAGAATGCTAAACATTGTACAGAAACAGCTGTAAACTAATTTTAAATGCATCAGAATGGCACCTACTGTTTTATAAGTAGAAAAAATTGCATGCTATAGCCTGTGAACGCCCTGCCGGACGATTTGACACGTTTTGGATATCATTTCGATAGTAGAAACGCTTTTAAATTTTTTTTTAGTAACGCTATTTCGGTGTTTGAATGCGACTTCTTAATGGCCTCAAAATGCTACTAGCAGTACGTAACATATTATAATTAATAAACAGTAATTGCAGAATGCTAAACATTGTACAGAAACAGCTGTAAACTAATTTTAAATGCATCAGAATGGCACCTACTGTTATATAAGTAGAAAAAATTGCATGCTGTAGCCTGTGAACGCCCTGCCGGACGATTTGACACGTTTTGGATATCATTTCGATAGTAGAAACGCTTTAAAAAAAATTTTTAGTAACGGTATTTCTGTGTTTGAATGCGACTTCTTAATGGCCGCAAAATGCTACTAGCAGTACGTAACATATTATAATTAATAGACAGTAATTGCAGAATGCTAAACATTGTACAGAAACAGCTGTAAACTAATTTTAAATGCATCAGAATGGCACCTACTGTTTTATAAGTAGAAAAAATTGAATGCAAGAGCCTGTAAACGCTCTGGCGGACGATTTGACACGTTTTGGTTATCATTTCGATAGTATAAACGCTTTTAAATTTTTTTTTAGTAACGCTATTTCGGTGTTTGAATGCGACTTCTTAATGGCCTCAAAATGCTACTAGCAGTACGTAACATATTATAATTAATAGACAGTAATTGCAGAATGCTAAACATTGTACAGAAACAGCTGTAAACTAATTTTAAATGCATCAGAATGGCACCTACTGTTTTATAAGTAGAAAAAATTGCATGCTATAGCCTGTGAACGCCCTGCCGGACGATTTGACACGTTTTGGATATCATTTCGATAGTAGAAACGCTTTTAAATTTTTTTTTAGTAACGCTATTTCGGTGTTTGAATGCGACTTCTTAATGGCTCAAAATGCTACTAGCAGTACGTAACATATTATAATTAATAGACAGTAATTGCAGAATGCTAAACATTGTACAGAAACAGCTGTAAACTAATTTTAAATGCATCAGAATGGCACCTACTGTTATATAAGTAGAAAAAATTGCATGCTGTAGCCTGTGAACGCCCTGCCGGACGATTTGACACGTTTTGGATATCATTTCGATAGTAGAAACGCTTTAAAAAAAATTTTTAGTAACGGTATTTCTGTGTTTGAATGCGACTTCTTAATGGCCGCAAAATGCTACTAGCAGTACGTAACATATTATAATTAATAGACAGTAATTGCAGAATGCTAAACATTGTACAGAAACAGCTGTAAACTAATTTTAAATGCATCAGAATGGCACCTACTGTTTTATAAGTAGAAAAAATTGAATGCAAGAGCCTGTAAACGCTCTGGCGGACGATTTGACACGTTTTGGTTATCATTTCGATAGTAGAAACGCTTTTAAATTTTTTTTTAGTAACGCTATTTCGGTGTTTGAATGCGACTTCTTAATGGCCTCAAAATGCTACTAGCAGTACGTAACATATTATAATTAATAGACAGTAATTGCAGAATGCTAAACATTGTACAGAAACAGCTGTAAACTAATTTTAAATGCATCAGAATGGCACCTACTGTTTTATAAGTAGAAAAAATTGCATGCTATAGCCTGTGAACGCCCTGCCGGACGATTTGACACGTTTTGGATATCATTTCGATAGTAGAAACGCTTTTAAATTTTTTTTTAGTAACGCTATTTCGGTGTTTGAATGCGACTTCTTAATGGCCTCAAAATGCTACTAGCAGTACGTAACATATTATAATTAATAGACAGTAATTGCAGAATGCTAAACATTGTACAGAAACAGCTGTAAACTAATTTTAAATGCATCAGAATGGCACCTACTGTTATATAAGTAGAAAAAATTGCATGCTGTAGCCTGTGAACGCCCTGCCGGACGATTTGACACGTTTTGGATATCATTTCGATAGTAGAAACGCTTTAAAAAAAAATTTTAGTAACGGTATTTCTGTGTTTGAATGCGACTTCTTAATGGCCGCAAAATGCTACTAGCAGTACGTAACATATTATAATTAATAGACAGTAATTGCAGAATGCTAAACATTGTACAGAAACAGCTGTAAACTAATTTTAAATGCATCAGAATGGCACCTACTGTTTTATAAGTAGAAAAAATTGAATGCAAGAGCCTGTAAACGCTCTGGCGGACGATTTGACACGTTTTGGTTATCATTTCGATAGTAGAAACGCTTTTAAATTTTTTTTTAGTAACGCTATTTCGGTGTTTGAATGCGACTTCTTAATGGCCTCAAAATGCTACTAGCAGTACGTAACATATTATAATTAATAGACAGTAATTGCAGAATGCTAAACATTGTACAGAAACAGCTGTAAACTAATTTTAAATGCATCAGAATGGCACCTACTGTTTTATAAGTAGAAAAAATTGCATGCTATAGCCTGTGAACGCCCTGCCGGACGATTTGACACGTTTTGGATATCATTTCCATAGTAGAAACGCTTTTAAATTTTTTTTTTAGTAACGCTATTTCGGTGATTGAATGCGACTTCTTAATGGCATCAAAATGCTACTAGCAGTACGTAACATATTATAATTAATAGACAGTAATTGCAGAATGCTAAACATTGTACAGAAACAGCTGTAAACTAATTTTAAATGCATCAGAATGGCACCTACTGTTTTATAAGTAGAAAAAATTGAATGCAAGAGCCTGTAAACGCTCTGGCGGACGATTTGACACGTTTTGGTTATCATTTCGATAGTAGAAACGCTTTTAAATTTTTTTTTAGTAACGCTATTTCGGTGTTTGAATGCGACTTCTTAATGGCCTCAAAATGCTACTAGCAGTACGTAACATATTATAATTAATAGACAGTAATTGCAGAATGCTAAACATTGTACAGAAACAGCTGTAAACTAATTTTAAATGCATCAGAATGGCACCTACTGTTTTATAAGTAGAAAAAATTGAATGCAAGAGCCTGTAAACGCTCTGGCGGACGATTTGACACGTTTTGGTTATCATTTCGATAGTAGAAACGCTTTTAAATTTTTTTTTAGTAACGCTATTTCGGTGTTTGAATGCGACTTCTTAATGGCCTCAAAATGCTACTAGCAGTACGTAACATATTATAATTAATAGACAGTAATTGCAGAATGCTAAACATTGTACAGAAACAGCTGTAAACTAATTTTAAATGCATCAGAATGGCACCTACTGTTATATAAGTAGAAAAAATTGCATGCTGTAGCCTGTGAACGCCCTGCCGGACGATTTGACACGTTTTGGATATCATTTCGATAGTAGAAACGCTTTAAAAAAAATTTTTAGTAACGGTATTTCTGTGTTTGAATGCGACTTCTTAATGGCCGCAAAATGCTACTAGCAGTACGTAACATATTATAATTAATAGACAGTAATTGCAGAATGCTAAACATTGTACAGAAACAGCTGTAAACTAATTTTAAATGCATCAGAATGGCACCTACTGTTTTATAAGTAGAAAAAATTGAATGCAAGAGCCTGTAAACGCTCTGGCGGACGATTTGACACGTTTTGGTTATCATTTCGATAGTAGAAACGCTTTTAAATTTTTTTTTAGTAACGCTATTTCGGTGTTTGAATGCGACTTCTTAATGGCCTCAAAATGCTACTAGCAGTACGTAACATATTATAATTAATAGACAGTAATTGCAGAATGCTAAACATTGTACAGAAACAGCTGTAAACTAATTTTAAATGCATCAGAATGGCACCTACTGTTTTATAAGTAGAAAAAATTGCATGCTATAGCCTGTGAACGCCCTGCCGGACGATTTGACACGTTTTGGATATCATTTCGATAGTAGAAACGCTTTTAAATTTTTTTTTAGTAACGCTATTTCGGTGTTTGAATGCGACTTCTTAATGGCCTCAAAATGCTACTAGCAGTACGTAACATATTATAATTAATAGACAGTAATTGCAGAATGCTAAACATTGTACAGAAACAGCTGTAAACTAATTTTAAATGCATCAGAATGGCACCTACTGTTTTATAAGTAGAAAAAATTGCATGCTATAGCCTGTGAACGCCCTGCCGGACGATTTGACACGTTTTGGATATCATTTCCATAGTAGAAACGCTTTTAAATTTTTTTTTTAGTAACGCTATTTCGGTGATTGAATGCGACTTCTTAATGGCATCAAAATGCTACTAGCAGTACGTAACATATTATAATTAATAGACAGTAATTGCAGAATGCTAAACATTGTACAGAAACAGCTGTAAACTAATTTTAAATGCATCAGAATGGCACCTACTGTTTTATAAGTAGAAAAAATTGAATGCAAGAGCCTGTAAACGCTCTGGCGGACGATTTGACACGTTTTGGTTATCATTTCGATAGTAGAAACGCTTTTAAATTTTTTTTTAGTAACGCTATTTCGGTGTTTGAATGCGACTTCTTAATGGCCTCAAAATGCTACTAGCAGTACGTAACATATTATAATTAATAGACAGTAATTGCAGAATGCTAAACATTGTACAGAAACAGCTGTAAACTAATTTTAAATGCATCAGAATGGCACCTACTGTTTTATAAGTAGAAAAAATTGAATGCAAGAGCCTGTAAACGCTCTGGCGGACGATTTGACACGTTTTGGTTATCATTTCGATAGTAGAAACGCTTTTAAATTTTTTTTTAGTAACGCTATTTCGGTGTTTGAATGCGACTTCTTAATGGCCTCAAAATGCTACTAGCAGTACGTAACATATTATAATTAATAGACAGTAATTGCAGAATGCTAAACATTGTACAGAAACAGCTGTAAACTAATTTTAAATGCATCAGAATGGCACCTACTGTTATATAAGTAGAAAAAATTGCATGCTGTAGCCTGTGAACGCCCTGCCGGACGATTTGACACGTTTTGGATATCATTTCGATAGTAGAAACGCTTTAAAAAAAATTTTTAGTAACGGTATTTCTGTGTTTGAATGCGACTTCTTAATGGCCGCAAAATGCTACTAGCAGTACGTAACATATTATAATTAATAGACAGTAATTGCAGAATGCTAAACATTGTACAGAAACAGCTGTAAACTAATTTTAAATGCATCAGAATGGCACCTACTGTTTTATAAGTAGAAAAAATTGAATGCAAGAGCCTGTAAACGCTCTGGCGGACGATTTGACACGTTTTGGTTATCATTTCGATAGTAGAAACGCTTTTAAATTTTTTTTTAGTAACGCTATTTCGGTGTTTGAATGCGACTTCTTAATGGCCTCAAAATGCTACTAGCAGTACGTAACATATTATAATTAATAGACAGTAATTGCAGAATGCTAAACATTGTACAGAAACAGCTGTAAACTAATTTTAAATGCATCAGAATGGCACCTACTGTTTTATAAGTAGAAAAAATTGCATGCTATAGCCTGTGAACGCCCTGCCGGACGATTTGACACGTTTTGGATATCATTTCGATAGTAGAAACGCTTTTAAATTTTTTTTTAGTAACGCTATTTCGGTGTTTGAATGCGACTTCTTAATGGCCTCAAAATGCTACTAGCAGTACGTAACATATTATAATTAATAGACAGTAATTGCAGAATGCTAAACATTGTACAGAAACAGCTGTAAACTAATTTTAAATGCATCAGAATGGCACCTACTGTTATATAAGTAGAAAAAATTGCATGCTGTAGCCTGTGAACGCCCTGCCGGACGATTTGACACGTTTTGGATATCATTTCGATAGTAGAAACGCTTTAAAAAAAAATTTTAGTAACGGTATTTCTGTGTTTGAATGCGACTTCTTAATGGCCGCAAAATGCTACTAGCAGTACGTAACATATTATAATTAATAGACAGTAATTGCAGAATGCTAAACATTGTACAGAAACAGCTGTAAACTAATTTTAAATGCATCAGAATGGCACCTACTGTTTTATAAGTAGAAAAAATTGAATGCAAGAGCCTGTAAACGCTCTGGCGGACGATTTGACACGTTTTGGTTATCATTTCGATAGTAGAAACGCTTTTAAATTTTTTTTTAGTAACGCTATTTCGGTGTTTGAATGCGACTTCTTAATGGCCTCAAAATGCTACTAGCAGTACGTAACATATTATAATTAATAGACAGTAATTGCAGAATGCTAAACATTGTACAGAAACAGCTGTAAACTAATTTTAAATGCATCAGAATGGCACCTACTGTTTTATAAGTAGAAAAAATTGCATGCTATAGCCTGTGAACGCCCTGCCGGACGATTTGACACGTTTTGGATATCATTTCGATAGTAGAAACGCTTTAAAAAATTTTTTTAGTAACGGTATTTCTGTGTTTCAATGCGACTTCTTAATGGCCGCAAAATGCTACTAGCAGTACGTAACATATTATAATTAATAGACAGTAATTGCAGAATGCTAAACATTGTACAGAAACAGCTGTAAACTAATTTTAAATGCATCAGAATGGCACCTACTGTTTTATAAGTAGAAAAAATTGAATGCAAGAGCCTGTAAACGCTCTGGCGGACGATTTGACACGTTTTGGATATCATTTCGATAGTAGAAACGCTTTTAAATTTTTTTTTAGTAACGCTATTTCGGTGTTTGAATGCGACTTCTTAATGGCCTCAAAATGCTACTAGCAGTACGTAACATATTATAATTAATAGACAGTAATTGCAGAATACTAAACATTGTACAGAAACAGCTGCAAACTAATTTTAAATGCATCAGAATGGCACCTACTGTTTTATAAGTAGACAAAATAGCATGCTATAGCCTGTGAACGCCCTGCCGGACGATTTGACACGTTTTGGATATCATTTCGATAGTAGAAACGCTTTTACATTTTTTTTTAGTAACGCTATTTCGGTGTTTGAATGCGACTTCTTAATGGCCTCAAAATGCTACTAGCAGTACGTAACATATTATAATTAATAGACAGTAATTGCAGAATGCTAAACATTGTACAGAAACAGCTGTAAACTAATTTTAAATGCATCAGAATGGCACCTACTGTTTTATAAGTAGAAAAAATTGCATGCTATAGCCTGTGAACGCCCTGCCGGACGATTTGACACGTTTTGGATATCATTTCGATAGTAGAAACGCTTTAAATTTTTTTTTTAGTAACGGTATTTCTGTGTTTGAATGCGACTTCTTAATGGCCGCAAAATGCTACTAGCAGTACGTAACATATTATAATTAATAGACAGTAATTGCAGAATGCTAAACATTGTACAGAAACAACTGTAAACTAATTTTATATGCATCTGAATGTCACCTACTGTTTTATAAGTAGACAAAATGGCATGCTAGAGCCTGTAAACGCTCTGGCGGACGATTTGACACGTTTTGGATATCTTGTCGATAGTAGAAACGCTGTAAAAATTTTTTTTAGTAAAGCTATTTCGGTGTTTGAACGTTAATGTACAATTCAGAGTTATTTTTAATGAATGACTATTTTTGTAACTAGCTAAAAACCTTATATTTTTGTTTTGGGTAATTATCTGGTGTTTTTCCTAATTGAATATATATTTGAGTGAACGTATTTCTCCGATTTGAGCTTAACCCGAGATATAAATTCTTGACGTCCTTAGTAAGGGGGTGAAACGTCACACAACAAGCACCACTGAAAGGTCTTTTAGTGCATTGCGTAAAGTGAAAACCTGGTAACCGTCAAGATTTTCAAGAGACCGTTTTAGTGAAGGAGCTAGAAGACAAAGTCTTAAAATATTTGCAGCGAATTCGTGAAAACTAATGTTAAATTAACGTATAGTTGTTGGCAATTGGTAGAAAATAAATTAAAATAATAATAATAAGAGATAATTGTGCATATACATGTTTGCTCCCCTCTAACTGGAACCCTGGATATGCCCTTGTGTAACACTACTGTAACCATGAATACGTTAATTTAACTTCGTAACCGCTACGAAGCGCTACCGTCAGCATATATAAGTTCGCTCGATGCCACAGCGCGGGCCGGGAATGCCGGGCTCTGATTGGTCCGCGGTGCTCTGCGCAATGCTCGGTCAATGCCTCGTGTTCCTTTATGTAGGTAATACTGTACGTTTAGACAGGTACTATATCTACAGATACATAAGTAATAAGTAAAATGATTGTTCAATAGTTCTAATACCTGCATTATTTACACCAGGAACAGCTCTGATACGCACCTACAGCCAACACCTAATTGAATAGTTTGAAATAGTTTATACCAAAAATAAATTTTCATAGGTTTTTTTGTGTTAGATCAGCATAAACTGCAGAAACTTTGCAAGAAAATACTATAAGCAGCAACTACAACAAGTATTAAAAGACGGCGAAATTCAAAATAACAAATAAGTTGTTATATTCATACATTTCCCCTTAAGTAGTTTCTGAATATGATGAAAATAGACATTTCTTAACAGCAAAATAGTTGAAATCTTGTCTGTTTATCTAGATAGATCGATAGATATTCATTGGTACAAGTACACTTACACAAGTCAAAAAAAAATCATTAAAAGATTACAATAAAATTAAAACTAATAAGAACCATCCCTTCAAACGTCGTTCAAGAAGGACACGAAGTTGGCGAGACCGCAGACCAATCAGAGCCCTGCATTCCCAGCCCGCGTTGTAGCATCGAGCGAACTCAAATATGCCTACCGTCACGGCCTTCCTGTCTGCACCCCGTCCATATCGTTGCTGAACAGTAATATAGGCAACACAAACGTCAGCAGTGTTGCAGCTGAAGAGTGTATTGTATCATAGGAAGATTTAGTAATTTTCACATTTTTAGTTGCGTGACGTAAACTTGAAACATGAAGTATGTCGAAAGGTCAAGCACTTGTTGGGTTTGTTGATTTTATGCAAAGTTGGCAATTAACAAGTTGAAGTAAATAAACAACTCCGAGTGTTGATGAAGGGGCAATTAGCACGAATTGCTACGTTTGGATGGTGATACTATGATCGGCTCCTAATTTCTTAAAAACGTTGCATCGATGCGACTCAAAAGCAGCAGGATGGTGTTTAAAATTATAAAACGTAAATGCAGGTGATGAGCAACTTCCTTTAAAGCTAGCCGCTATGTCCGGACACGCAGTAGTCGTCTGGGAATGGGAAAACAGAAACGGCTACTGGAAGCCATACACTCCTGCCGTGGCACAGCACTTGGAGCGGGCCAACGCTAAGCAACTAACTCGAGTAATCCTGTCGGACGCTGATCCTAGCCTGCTAAATTATTATGTCAACTTGCGCAGCTTGACTCAGGAACTGGAAGATTCCGGTAATAAACATCTCTACAGTACGATCATACAAATTTTTAGGCTAGGGTGACTGCGGATTTGCAACTGATTTTGTTTTCCATAGCCGCTATTATCAAATTTTATGATCGCACTGTATCAGATGGTGTATGTGGTTACATTCACTTGTTTCAGATGTAGTTGTGCGTGTGCGCCGAAAATGTTATCCACCCACGTCGCCTGCTGGAAAAGGAGCCAAATGGGAATGTGCAGTAGACCACGGCACAGAATGGCAGGTTTTTGATATGGACATACAGTGCCTTATTGAAGAAGCCTGGGCGAGAGTAAGTTATTTTTAAGGAAATTGCACACATTCGTTTTTGTGCCCCATCTTAATTTTTTTTAAGTTGTATCCCAACAGTTTTCTGTAAATCTATATATTCCTTGTTTTCTATTTGTGGTTGTATAAAACATTCATACTTTTATGGAAAAATATTTTTATAAAATTGCAAAACAATATTTAAAACAATAAGCTGTTTGCAGTAGGCTTCGATGAAACAAAAATACAAAAGCAATTATTGTTAATTTTTGTTTCTCCAAAGCCAACAACAGATAATCAAGTATGAGTCAATAGTGCGCCATTGGTTAATTTTTTATTTATGGTTTAAATAGATACAACTATTTATATATAAGTTCCACAAATTCTTAAGCTTCATAACCTAAAATTATTTCAAATCTACAAGGTATTTAGTTCTTACTGGCCTGCACACCAATTTATTTATTTTTAAATACGGGCCCAAAGCTGCACATTAACCCGTTTACGGTCTGTGAGACCGAGCCAACACATGATGCAGTATATTACTGAATGTTCTAGCGTTAGTTTACCGCCCATTTCACTACCTTCCTATATATTGCCATTGAAGATCCGTATGCAGTTTTGAGTTCGTGCGTGTAGTGGTTTAAAAGTTATTTATAATTTCGGTTTCAGAGACCGAAGCGGGTACCCGAGTTGTTTTTATTTTTACCTTTGATATACCACTAATATGAGGAGAAGGAAGTATTTTCGGCATTTTTAGTAACACTGTTATACTAAAACATTATTATAGTCATGGCAGATTTTATGAGAAAGAACAGGCGCGACTAGAACAGACGATGCGAAATATAATAGCGGAGGAGGATGTTGACAAAGCGTTTTCTGATGATGTGCGATCGTCTGACGAAGATAATTTATTGGAAACTAGGGAAATGAACAGTGACACTGAACAGGAAATATCTGATTATGAAGACATTAGTGAACAAGAAACTAATGCCATAAGATATCTCATTATTTTTATGCAGGTGGCAGAGGGTGTCGGACTGCGAGACCGGTGCGGGTACTGATGTCTTACAATTTTGAACGGGTACTGGAGGGTTAATAAATATTTACGCTGTGCGTTGTATTTGGCGCAAATTTGTTCGTGTGCTTTGAAATTAACGTAGATGTGTATGGTTCGGTGAACACAAACGCACACAAATATTTTCGTGATGAATGACGCATGCATTTGCGGCGCAATGTTGTGCTGAGGTAGTGCATATATGTGTTCGCGTTGTTTTAATTTTAATTTATTTTTAGGAATAAACTTCCTAACTTGTAGAAGGGAATTATTGATTAACCATGCCTTATTACTCATTATTAGTAAAAAGGAAATATGCGGCCTTTATTATAATGCACCATTTAAAATTTAAAGGAATAATCATATTGCATAAACAAAGTGTCAATATCATGCAGCTGCTTCAAATCCGAAGTGATGGATTAATTAGAAAAAATAAAAATTAACTCAATAATAAGAAAGAAAGCCGTTACTGGATGACACAACTTGATCAAAATAAAAATCAGGATGGCTGTAGCGGCTCGTTAACGACATTAGCAATTATTGATGAAAGCACAGGACAATTCCGCAACTTTCTTCGTATGTCATCAGTGGTTTTTAAAATTCTCATTAATATGATTGGGCCAGAAATCAAGAGAATAGATACAAAATTCAGACAAGCAATTCCAGTAAAGGAGAGGTGCAAATTGATCGCCGACGCACAACACACATTTGTGCATCAAAAAATGATGCACCTACATTAAATTTGCGCTGCAAATAAGTGCGCTACATTTTGAAATACAACACACAACGTAAATATTTGTTAATGTGTACACGGCTTAATACATAAATATTCGGACTTTTGTTTTTGTTATTTTTGTATAAAAATTACAAGTTCATAACTTTATGTTTCATTTTTATTATTATGCATACTTTTTTGACTACAGTAGGTACCATATGATCTAATACTTTTATGCTTTAGCGGGTTGTGGAATTTGTTCTCTTTAAATTTATGTTGGTAGTTGTGACATTGGCGTTTTACATCTGACATTTTAAGGTTATACAGGCAGACCTCGCCGTTCGCGACTTTGCGGTTCGTTGATTTGATTTTATGCAGGGCACCTTTGCACTCGTTTTTCTTTGCTGTTCGCGGATGGAATTGCCAACTGTTTCAACTTTCACACACTAACGGCCGATCTTATAAAAGCCACTAATCTGACGTTAACTTTAATTCGCTGTTAAAATAAACAAAAGCGCATAAAAATTTGTTTACTAATGAATAATATCAATATGTCATAAGCGCCAACGTTGAATAGATTATAATCATAAAACAACTGCAAATGTTCAAAATAATTTCCTCCATTTTCTAGACGAAGTACCTTTTTGTGTTCAGTATTAAACATTCTGTAAAAGTTCACTGTCAAGATAAATTTTAAAAAAAAACGTAAAAATGTTAAAACAATGTTGCAAAAAATTTGAAACAAAATTTTAGCTTAATCCAGTGATATAAAAATATTCAGACACACCTAATTAAGTCCAAATTAATAAGGGGTAGCATCACCTTTCCTATAATAATTGCCTAATCGTATCAGGTACTTCAAACAAGAGCTTCGCACAACTCGGGGGTGAAATTGTTCCATATATTCCGCAATTTTGCTTTTAAATCACTCACAGTACCTTGCGGGTATTTTCTCAATTCCTGCTTCCTTTTATGCCAAACGTTTAAAAATGCACTTTATTTATTTTAATCAAAACCGTGATTTATAAACTAAACTTTAAATACGGTAGTGACTTTTCTTGGATCTTTCTACTTATTGTCGTATATATTGTAGTTTTAATTTGGTTCAGTATTAATCATAGTGTTTGCTCTCAAATGAAGTCGTGTACACTGCAATTTTAGGTTAAATTTCTTGAGAGTAAATCACCTTAGTGATATCTGTCACTTTGGTAATTTTTACTAATGGTATGTAAATTTTGCCCATTATGGAAAATTTCAAGAAAATTGGTCACATTTTCAAGTCTTTTGCTTCACCCCGAATCATTTGAGAAATAAATGACTTCAAACCTAAATATTGCAATACATTTATTTGACAAATGACTGAACTAACAAACAACTGAACTCGTTAATATAAAACTGACACCATTAAGGCAACTTGATATCCGTTGTCCAGGTATTATTGTGTAACTGGATTAAGCTAAAGTTTTGTTTTTAATTGTTTTACAACATTGTTGATTTTTGAAAAAGGTGTGCAAAATAATAAATATAGGGCTCGTAGAACACCCTGTATATTTTCAAATATTCTTATCCATCATTTATTTGCTTTTCTAATATTTTTTTTATTCTCATGCAGCATTGCCAAGTTATCAAATTTTTTGTGACGGAATGACTCAACAACTGACTTCTTTTTAAAAAAATCTGGTGTGATACACTCACACAACTTCCTTTTACAGTGATCTTATAGTCAAAAAAAACAAAAGAAACCCACTTTAGAAGTTTTCAACTGGAAAATCACCTATCTCACGTCAATGCACATTAAAAATGTAATAAAAATGTAAAGTTTGAAAAAAATCGTTAGAGCCGTTTTTGAAAAAATCGAAAAAAACTGAAAAATCACAAGAGTAAACACCTACTTCCGGTTATGCGATTTTCTTCAAAAGCTTGCTGTCTCATCTACATAGTACACAAAACTTATATATGAAGTTTCAACGCCATACCTCTTTCCGTTTTTGAGATATTCTGTTCACAGACAGACAGACACACAGACAGACACACAGACCAATGAAAAAAAAAAATGTTTTTTGGGATCAGGGGACTCTAAAACGTGAAGATCTGTTGAAAACTCAATTTCGAATTTTTGGGGTGAATCCAATACTTCCTTTATCGTAAAAGGAAGTAAAATTCGTAACATCATTTGCATTAATTAAAGAATGAAATTAAGTGTCCAAATGGTCATTTTATCATGAAATAGTAAGAAAGTTGGTGAATCATACAGAGTGTTTATTTAGATCAAACCTGTCCAGGCATCTTTAAATGACTTTGTCAATTGCTCTAAATTAAGCACCCAGTATGTTTGGGATTTTTGTATTCCTCAGTTAATTATCTATGATTGGTATTCAAGTATCATTTATCTAAAATTTGTATTTTTGAAAATATTTAGCATTACATTGAAAACTAAACAATTTAAGCACAGTTGATCCGTGGTGGTGTAGCTTGAACAAGCGTCCACGTTCGATCAGTAAAGTTAAGCAACGCTCTTTCTGGTCAGAACTTGGATGGGAGTTCCATGGCTGCTTCTCTCGGCGCCTCGTGATACGGCTGTCACGGAAATAGTTGGTCCCAGATGTCATAATAACATCATGATAGTCAGTGAGGTTGGAAGTCCCCATAAAATGTACAGGGATTGGCCTAACGGCTGTTGGCTGAGTACCAAAATAAAAAAAAAGGTCACAAAATAAAGAATTAGAAACAAAAAGTGCCGTTTATAATGAATCTTTCACCAGAACTTTTTGATACGGTATATGCCCATGGAAAATATGAAAAAACTCGTTACTGGCATCAAGAGCTTATGCTCAACAATATTCTGAACTGTCATCCAGAAAGTGTAAGTTCCGATAGACTCCAGGAAAGATTTGAGAAAACAGGGCTCGTTCAGCATAAAAAACATGAATACAGATAATGAGGTACCGATGAAGAAAATGAATTTATGGTGGTTGTAATTGACAATCCACTCAAGTAACCATGGCCTCCAGTTAGGCTTCGCTCAGGTGTCGGTGTCGGGAATTCTTCATAATAATAAATTTCATCTTTACCACATGCAGTTGGTGCAAAAATTGCACCACAAAGATTTTAAAAATTGATCAGCAAAAATTATAAGCCACTGCACGAGCGCGAAACTCAAATTGTGCCGCCGAAAATATAGAACACCATAACAAAAAATGTCAACAACAAGAAGCAGAGATCAGGGTAGCTCACCTTAGAAAAAGCAAAATACCAATTAACTCAAACCCAAAAGATAACAGGGAGCCGGAAACCGAAATGGACACTAACACCATTACAGTACTGTTACAAGAAATTTGGGATGAAATGAAAGACATAAAGAGGAGATGAGGAGAAATAATGAAAATGAAACGCATTCATGATGATATGGTTAAATTGAAAGTAGAGTGGAAAGAAGAAAAAGAGGAACTGGTAGAAACAAAGAAAGAGAAAAAATCTAAACAATATTGTGTTAGCAGATATCCATATAGACACTGAGGATAGAAAAATTTTAAAACGATCAATTACCACTGTCATCCAACAAGAGGTAAAGGTGGAAGCTAAAATAATGAAGGCTTTCAAAATTGGGTCGAACAGTTGTGTACTGGGAGTGGAAAGCTGGAAAAACAAATTCGAAGTCCGGAAGAGTAAAGCTAAATTAAAAGATAAAGAAATTTACGTTGATAGTGACAATTAAAAAAAGAAGTGTGTAGAAAATAATTAGAGAAAGAGCCAAACAAGAGAAGCAAAAGGGTTCTAAAGTTAAAATAGGTCACCTATGCCCACTCCTGCCAGTTCAAATAACTGATATGTGAGAATGAGACAAGCAAGGACAACGATCAAAGACAGAGGTTAATGAACACAGCAAAAGATATCATTTATGCAAAATGGCAACTTGGAATACAAGAAGTATTAATGGGAAAGAGGAGTTAAACAATTAGGTAAAGATCATATGATATTTAGCTATGTGAGAGAAGAGTACATGGCAGCAGGGGTGTAGAGTGTATATTGGACAAATCATTAAAATCTCAAATGGGAACTGGGAGAACTTATCAGAAAGCGTGTTAAACATTTAATCGACACGGCCATTCTCAGGTTGGTGTAACATCACGTGCTGAACTGACACAAGTCCAATAGTTTAAAA